>PVIU01006492.1:0-101142 GCA_004026605.1 Ondatra zibethicus
TGAAAATGAAAACAAAAGCCCAATAACAACATAAAACACAGGTGTGTTATCAAGAAATCTCCTTTTTGTTCTTTGTAAGAAATTGCATGATCAAAGCTACAGTGGATTGAAACATACAGGCCATGCTTAAACAAAAGGCAAAGAGAAAATAGTGCGGAGAAGTCAGACAATAAAGGGAAAGAAATGCGCAAAAAGCACAGCAGGACTTGGCCAAGTTGTTTGTATGTGTGTGTTTCAGTTCTGGATATTTTTATCTTTAGAATGAAAGCGACGAGCCTATTTGTAGACTGACACCAATGCGCCACCTGAGTGGGAGACTGGGGTTCCATCTTTTGAACTTCTGTGTCTTTGACCCTATTACTTGCCTAGTTTTAGAGCATTTCAACATTAACCTTTGAAAAATAACAGCAGGCTGTCAAGTATACTAAGAACCTAAAAGCACTTTTCTAAAATGTCCTAGACTAAAGGTGCTACAACACCCCACAAAAACCCATTATTATCATCCAAATATTACCATGGTCCATAGGTTTCTCTGGGAGAAAAAGGTGTGTCTCTGTGAAATGTCACTGACTCCAGTGCATACAGCAAGAACAAATGGAAAGGAGGACATTTTTTTTAAAAATCTGAATAAATAACTCAGAGAAAATATTAAATAAACTCCAAATAGTGAGTACAGATATGTGCAACAAATGTGCAGTGTTTGAACATAATAGGCATGTAACATAATGGCCCTCAGCTATGGATGCCATTTCATCCACCCTGCTTCTCAGTGCTTATGACTGGCATGAATGTCTTAGTGAAATTGGTTATTTGAGGTTACATGTCACCCAAGTAGCCTCCTGTGGCAAGCTATGACTGCATCTCATTCCCATGTTGCCATCTATGCTTCCTGTCTTCTGTAATTTCATTCTTTCTCATTCCAGGCACGTCTTTCCTTTTTATGCCCTCTGTGCCAGGTAAAAATGCCACCAAATTTGTTAGAAAAGATTTGACCTTTGTGAAACTAGCCTGATTAAGTTTTATCAGCTTATATCTTCCTGGGTGTTTGGTAACTTCATCCCTTAATGCTATCTCAGGGATCTTGCCTACAGCCAAGGGCAGATTTGTAATTTCCTGTTTGTTTTCTTTCTTTCTTTTGTCATAGACTGGCTGAGCAAGGTTTGTTGTTGTTGCTTTTGGTTGCTGTTGAGTATTCCATCTTGCTCTAAGTGTGAAAGGTTTCTGCTACAGCCATCCTTGTTTGGATATAAATTTTACATGTTTAGAAATAGCACTATTTGTTTCCTAATTCATTACAGAGATATCTTGATTTTACAAATGATAATCATTGGTATAAAAATCCATATATTACTTAAACTCTTAAGAGATTATCTTCCTATCAGGAAATGGGCTGTGCACTGCCATGACAGAGCAGGCCTTCTCTCTATTTCCTTCTGCTGCATACATCACTTCAAACTTCATAAACACCATAATTATACTAGACTGAATTGGAATATGAAATAAGAAAATGAAGTAGCACCCTCTGATTCATTATGCTATATTGTTTTCTCCCCAGTATAAACATTAGATGATGGGAATAGTTTACAGAAGCAAAGTTTAATTTTTTTTCAGGCTTATAATCAACAAAAGATCTTTATATTTCTCTGACGAGCAGGAAGATTGTTCCCTGTGAGAGAGAAGACCTTGGAAATTTCTGTTTATTCCTTCAAGGTTCCAGCAGTTCTGATTTGCTGTTGTTGTTGTTTCTAGGTTCTTCACTTCGGTTTTTGAACATAAACACTTTCCCCTAGATGTTATGTTGACATTGTAAGTATTTTACAAGGTTAAAAGTGTATCAAGATTTCTCTTCTCCTTTTTACCCATGTTTCACTTTTCTTTTTAATCCATATCTGTTACAATGTTCTTTATCACAGAAATAAATAAAACAAGGGGAACACCTGACAGTTCTCACTGTTAAGCACATATTCCATTTACACAGTGTATTTTAAGATTAAGATTTTTATGTCTAGTCATTATAAAAATCGTAGATGTTCAATATGGAATAGTTACAAAACGCAGCATTATAAATTAAAAGTGGTCAACTTTGCCATCCAAAATAACTATCAGGAAATCAATACCTTTTAATTCATTTTTAAAATTTAAATGTAAATAATTGGTACTGGTTTTTGAAATTACAACATCCCTGATGCTAAGCATATCTCAAATACTGTCCTTTATTCTTAGGCCTATTTCAAGCTTCTGTTGATAGGATATTTAGAAAATAATGTAAAATAAATATATTCTCTGTTATTAATTGGCACTGTAACACTTAATTTTAATCAAACAACTTGGTTTTTTGCATGTTAATATAATTTATCAAGTGTGTGATGTATCTACATGCTCGTGACTTTTTCTGTAATATAAGCAGTAAAAAATCACATTTCTTCCATAACCAAGAATCATTTCTCAACATTAATTTCTAGAAGTTGAATTTCTCTATATAAGGGGATTTGAGTTTGGGCTACTCTGATGATTAGTGTAACTTCAGTCTAAAGCAATGGAGGAACGATGCAGCCTGCTTCATACTGCAAATGACCCAGTATGAGATTTGAAAGATAATAGTGACAGTGACATTTCTGACAGGATGCTCAGTACGTTATCTGCTGATGTGGCTTCTGTTATTTGCTTCATATCTTATCAGGGCTCTATGATGAAAATTCTGGTTTTTTCCTAATTATAAAGAACTTAAACCAGCTTAACTAACATTTGATATTATGGTACTAACAATCTTAATCTAGAAGAATTCAGAGTAAATTGTAGTGGCATTTTATTTGTATTTTAATAAATAAAGCTTGCCTGAGAATCAAGAAAGTAAAACAGCCACATTGGCCAGCCTTATAGACTAGGCAGCAATGACACACACCTTTAATCCCAGTAGCCACATTAGCTTGCCACAGAAACCAGGTGGTAGTGGTTCATGCCTTTAATCCCAGTACAAGAGAGGATTATAAAATGGGAGAAGACAGCTCTCAGACACAGTCTCATTCTGAGATTCTTGGGGGCAGGATCACCATTTCGGATTGAGGTAGAGGTAAGAGTCAATTGCTGGCTCTTCTACTTTTCTACCTTCATGTTGAACCCCAATTTCTGTCTCTGGGTTTTTATTAATTGTGCATCAGTGAATGGGCTCACAAAAGTAAGGAAAACAAATGAATATGCCTTATGGCTAAGAACTCACAACTTCTTTAACCCCAGTGTGACTGAGGCAGAGGCAGGAAGGGAATAAGCTTGAGGACAGTGTGGGATAGTTGTAGGGCCTAATGTCAAAATTAAAGTAGTAAATTCCAGTTAAAACAAAGACTGGACAGGACACTGTTATATGGAGATAAGCAAAATTACTTTGACCATGTATGTCACCCATAAAGTCATAGAAGCCACTGTCTGTTACTACTTCAAAAGTTTAGGCCAATCAACCTTCCACCATGGATGAAGCAGATCCTCCTGGCCCCTCTGCTCCCAGAGGAGAGAGACACTGATATTCAGAGGTTTCAGCAAAGTCATATTCCTCAGTGGAGTACCCACTGATACATTGCCCTTACTAAGGTAAATGATTCCAGGTTCACTGACAGATTCTGTCTTAAAAAGCTATAAAAGAGGAGGACATCCTATATCATCCTCTAACCTCTATTTCCATATGAGCAGAACGGCACATATACCATGCACTCAGATGCAAACTATACACACACACACACACACACACACACACACACACACACACCAGTGGGTGGGTAGAGAGGCAGAGAGAGACAGAGAGGGAGGGAGGAAGAGAGGGAGGGAGAGAGAGAGAAAGAGAGAGAGAGAGAGAGAGAGAGAGAGAGAGAGAGAGAGAGAGAGAGAGAAGCATTTGCAAAGTCCAAATATAGGACTTCCTTGAACCCATATGCTAAAGTGAGAGGGGAGAAAGCATCAGGGACCTCTGAGTGCTAGCTTCTGTGTCCCCTCAGGGTCCAAAAGAAGACTCACAGCAAGTGCAGGACTTAGATCTGAGGGTGAAATGAATTCTCCACTATGTACTTTTCTGTGTTAGTTTCTTTATTCTTCTCCTGCTGTTCTCCTCTTATTCTATAAAGTTTGCAGTTTATACACACACACAGAAAACAAAGGTGATTCTCTGAGCTTAGATGCCCCTTTATCTCTGAGGGTCCCAAATGTGATCCATATGAAAGACACCTTTTCTGACAGCATATCCTGCCAAATGGAAGATAGTTGAAGGGGGGTGGCTTCTAATGTATCTCAGGGAATGAAGTGGAGATTAGACTGTGAGAACCAAGGTTATTGACTGTGTGACTAAATTTCCCAATGGAGGTGCCACGGAGTGAGGGGATAACTCTATATACCAGTACACAGGAAAGAGTTGTGCCCAGTAATCCGTACTCTGCTGAATCTTGCACCAAGGGAGAGTGCTTATGGCTTCACAAGAGATCCACTGTAAGTACCAGTTGATAGGCAAAAGGTGGTAGGCCCAGAGCCTTGTGAACTGAGTTTGTCTCCATCAGAATGCATTTGTTCTGGTGGGTCAGCCTTCTGCCTTACTTATCAGCTGCAATCTCACTGCATGAATCCTGCGGACTGCAGCACACAAGGTCTGCACAGTACATGCATACCCATACCCCAACCTATTGGCAACACAAATAAATGTAATTTAACAAAAATTCTAAATCCAAAGCTTGGTAAATTAGGCACATTGGTACACATTTATAACCTTGAGAAATGGGCAGGAAGCCTAGGCAAGAAGGCTGTAAGATTGAGGATAGCCTGGGCAAACAAGACTTTGTCAAAAAATCTACCTTCTAATTTTAAACTTCCAATTTGAGAAAGATTTTATTGTTGTTGTTCTTTTTTTTGACATAAGAGAAAATTCAGAGTTAGGACAATGCTATTATGTCCTTAATTTCCTGTCAGGGCACAAAGTGCTTCATTTCTTTGGATTTTTACTTATCTTGACCTTACCATTTCTATGGCTACTTCAGAAAAATAACAGGAGGACCATCCATGCCACCTGTATTGAAAGACTCAATCTTGGCACAAGATTACTGGAAGCAGCTGTTTCTTCTTGTGGGACTCCTAACAGTAGTAACAGGGGATGTCACTGACTCTTTTCCTGATTTCTGGGATTCTACTCCTCATGCTGGGTCGCCTTACCCAGCCTTAATACATGGAGAGGTGTTTAGTCTTACTGCAACTTGATATGCCAAGTTTTGTTGATTCCTGCCCTTTCCTAAACAGAACTGGAGGAGGGGTATATTGGGGGTGGGAACAGAAGTGGGATGAAGAGGGGGAACTGGGAGAAGAACAGGGAATGAAAACTTTGGAAGTGGCAGCCAGGATTTAAATAAATAAAAAAGAAAAGAAAAATTCATGCTGGCTCACCTTCATAGATTCATTTTTCCCCCTATGAGCCTTCCTTTGTACTTAGTTTCCTTGAGTCTGTGGAGTATAGCATGGTTATCCTTGTATATCTATGTATACCCTTAATATACACCTATAAGAGATTACATACCATGTTTGTCTTTCTTGATCTAGTTTATCTCACTCAGGATGAGTTTTTTTCTAGTCCTATCCATTGACTCCTAGCAATGGGAGATATGAAGCTTGAACTGCCCTCTGATAACCAGGTAAGGCTTCCAGTGGAGGACTGGTACACCAAACCAATCTCATAACTTCTGACCTACAATCTGCCTTGCTTACGAAATATGCTGGAATACAGGTAGAACAGAATTTATGGGAGTGGCCAACTAAAAACTGGTCCAGCGTGAGACCTATACTATGAGATGGAGTCTACCACTGGCATAGCCTGGAGGGCCAGGAACAAAAGGCTGAAGAGCCCAGAGACCCAGAACCAAATATGACTGGCAAAAAGGGGGGAAAAGTCAATTAAATGATTCCTAATAATATTTTAGTACAGTCATAATTGGGGCCTAGCCCGATTTTCATCAGAGAACTTTCACTCATCAACTGATGGAAAAGGATACAAAGATCCATACATAGCCAAACATCAGGCAGACCTCAGTAAATCCTGTGAATCAGGCTTAGAAAAATTTATGGTCAGTGGGGCCAAGGACACCATGAGAAAACACACAGAGTCAACGTCATGGGTGCTTATGAAGACTGAATTGCCAACCACAGAACTTACATGGGAGTGACGTAAGCCCTCTGCATGTCTGTTATAGTTGTGTGACTTGGTATTTTTATGGAATTCCTGGCAGAAGGATTGAGGTCTGTCTCTGACTCTTCTGCCTGTAGTTAGGACCCTTTCCTCCTGCTTATTTGTCTCACCCAGCCTTAATAACAGAGGAGGTGCCTTGTGTTGCCACAACTTGATATGCCATGGTTGGTATATATATATATATATGGGAGGGCTCCACTTTTCTGAAGGGTAGGGAGAGGGGTTTTGGGGTTTTGGAAATAAGTGAGCTCTTCCTCACAGTTCTTAGCAGTCAATGCTGCTTCTTTACCCTCCTCAGATTCCAGGTTCATACGCATACTTCACAGCACCAACAAATGGAACCAGACCAAACAGGCAGAAGATATTTGTGTGTGTGTGTGCAGTTATTTTCATATTTGAAATAGCAATCAAAGTACTTTGAATATATATAAATGAACATGTATGTAGTGTAAGATATATTTTTTATAAAAGCATATTATGTAAGCATGTATACACACATGTACAGAGACATGATAGACAGATGATAGACACATTGATAGAGAAATATTGATAGATGATAGGTAGGTAGATAGATGCATATAGATAGATAGATAGATAGATAGATAGATAGATAGATAGATAGATAGATAGACAGATAGGTAGATAGATAGATAAATAGACAAATAAGTAGAGATGACATTCCTGTGGACGCTACAACAAATTATGACTAAGTATCTTAAATAATTAATTTGTTCTTTCTCAGTTCAAGTACTACAAATTTGAATTCAATGTATGGCAGCAGTTATTCTCACTAGAGTTTCTGAGGAATAAGGATTTGCATACCTTTCTCCTCTTTTGGTGAATGTCATCAATTACCGGAATTCCTTAGCTTTTATACGGATCACTCCAATCGGGCCTTGATACTTAACACTCCCACCTTCTCCATGTTCCCTAACCAGAGTTGTCTTTTTTTTTTTTTTTTTTAGGGATTCTGGCCATTGTATTTCAGGTCAAACAAAAGTCCAGGATGATTTCATCTCAAGACCTTTGAGTAACCACTTTTACAAACCCTGTCCCCAAATAAGATCCTACTTAACATTGCAGGGGAGTATGAGTTTTGGAGAAGATGCCACAGGCCACTGTGCTGCCACTCAGTGTGTTTTTAATTGTCTCATATGGGAGATGTGGAATGTGGATCAGGTGAGAAAGTCAATGGAAGGATATAATCTGTCCCTTTATTCCAATTATTAGAATGTTCCTTAATTTATCTGCTCCCCCACCAGGAAAATGGGAATCATACTTCAAAGAAAAGAATAATAATACATTTCAAATTTACTTGACTGCAGGCCTCTTGTTTATTGTTCTTTGTTTTGCATTTTTATCATTTCAAAAAATTAATTTAAAATCATCTTAATTATTTGTAAAATTCTATGGAAGTTTTAGTGAGGAGAAGACCTTCTATCTATTGGAGAATAAAACTCACTACTTTTCAGTCTCCCATTCTCCCTGGGAGTGTTGGTTTAAACACTGTGTATCTAGTATATGCCTCAAGAAGCCAGGTGGAAGTAGCCCAGCTTCTTTCTCTGTACTTAATCTGACTTCTGTACACCCAGTAGAAGCACTCCTACATAGATTCTTCATGAGTGATCAGAAAATGCTTACTGTTTGTTGTTGTTGTTGTTGTTTTTTGTTTTGTTTTGTTTTGTTTTTTGGTATGAGCTGGGGAAAGGATGGTTTTCTAGAATTTCAGTGGCGCCCCTATAATGACCACAGATCATTGACACTGAGGTAGCCTGTGGAATGTCATTTCATAGAATTTCAACAACACCATAGGCATCACTTAATACCAAGAAGCTCGAGTTTCTGAATCATGTCCTCCTTGTTCATGAGCACACAGCTAGTGAAGGGGGAAGCCCCTCTCTTCATCAGAACATGGACTTCATCCTCAACTAAGTTCTGTTTTACTACCTTGCTGTGTGTTTACCTCATGTAAGTAATTGCTCCAGTTGTCGCTCTTTGCTTCTTTAAGAATTTTTACTGTAGGAGCTCCTCAGGTTTCATTAAATGGATATGACTGACTTGGGGTTAAAATGCCCACTTATAACTTCTCACTACAATTTGATTTCGACAACTCTAACAACGAAATCCCTAGCAAATCACAAAGACTGATTGATTAGTGCATTTTCAGGGCTGTGCTGGGAAGCGCTAGCTCTTCTATTCCTAGTACATCCAGAAAATGGATGAGGTTAGACACAAATGGTCTCATTAACCAGAAGCTACTTCAGTATAGTCAATGACCAGTCAAAGATTAATCAGAAACCAGGACCTTGCTGTTGAGATGGCTGAGAGATGATCCTGAGCTCTGTGTCAATGAACAATGGTACCCAGATGACTGATGGCCAATTATGTCTATAAGCTGAAACACCTAGCTGAGACTCTCTCAGGCAGATACAGGCAGGAAAAGGAGCATCTGAGAGTCGTCTCTTGTGTCAGAGAAAATGCTTTTGTCCCTCAAGGGTTTCAGAGAAGCTGACCGATCCACAAATGGCACAGGATTAATAGTTGATGATCGAAACATCTGTTCTGTTCACTTCCAACAGGTTTTCCTCCCTCGGGTGCCACAGACATAGGGGCATCTGACCTGCTCCCTACCCAGGTCGGCAAGATAAAATTTTGGCTTATCTTTGTTTATCTCTAAATGTTCAGGACATACACTAGTATTATATAACAATTATCTTTGTTTATAAATAATATTAATTATTATGTTTTATATAATAATTATCTTTGTTTAGCTCTGAATGTTTGATACATACATCAGTATTATATAATTTCTGGATATTCATTTTGTTCAGAATCAGAATGTGCAGCATATATCTGAACCTGTACTTGCCATAGATCTGAACAGTAAAGAAAAATATTACTACAGTCTCCCTTTTAGCAGAATAGTTGGTTGAGGTCATAAAAAAGCTGTCTCTGGAGTCATCCAGGCACCCAAGTGTGGAGCCTTTACTGCTAATCAAAACACACAGCCTCCACACAAGCCATACCACACTAGGCTTACTGCCCTGTGTTTTCTAAGCTATTTTTTTTAGAGACTATCACAGTAAAGAAATAAAGAAATCTTACGGTCTATAGATAAATGTTTATCTTAAGCAAATGCCAAATAAACCTAAGCAATGCCCATCTTGAAAACAAATTCTTTCTGATTGAGTCACCAAGTTTAACGGAGCTGTTTTCTTAAGGGCTAGCAAACCAGCTTTGCGTTTTACATCACTAATAATGCAATGGTGCAATAAAAAACCAACCATTTTCTAGGTCTTTTTCCTATTGTGAGAAAGAAAGCACCATTTTCTGACTGGAGTGCCTGGATTGGGTGAGGGGCTAATTAGCTGCAGCTGAGTTTTGTATGAGTTCCTGTTTGGGCTCATAGAAAAAAAAAGATATTCCTGAATGCTGAATTATCGGGCATAGAGTTTCTCCAGCATATAGAAAATAGCAGTGGTGTAGCCCCACAGGAATTGGAAATACAATTACACAAAAGGTGAAAATACTAAGATCTTATGCATAATGAATGAGATCAACCATCTGTCAAAGTAGCCCTAGAGGTTGAATATGAATGTGTACCTGAAAATGTTTGCGGACCACCAAGTTTCTTCAAGGGCTGAAATAAGAAGCAGAATAAAATAGAACAAAAACCAAAGGCTGTGGGTTCATCTGTTACCCTTTGTTATCATGATGACTACAAAATTATTAGAACATGCTGTTATCTGTGTGGACACAGAAAACAAACATCAGGAGAATATGAGGTTGGTGGCATTTTAATCATATTCTTCAGGAAAGATAATTTTTTCCAATGGTCCATTCATTCTTGAATGAATTACTTTTTTGAGTCAGTGATAATACTAAGGCTGATTGTTTATTTAAACAGTTGACAAGTAGTTTAAATACTTGCTGAGTAAAGAATTGACCTCACCCCATAAAACAGGTTTTGTTTTACCAGAGACACAGTTTCTGGGACATAGGAATATACAATTTACCCAATAAGACTACTGCTTTGTCAAGGATTCTTGAGCTGTAAACTACATATTCTACGCCAGCAGTGTAATTCACAGTGGTGCTTTGGTTGAATTGAATGTTCTTGGCTAACTACATGATTTAAGGTATGGGAGTAAAGTGAGGCCTGGAGCCCCTGGTATCTGTCAGACCTCTGGAGACAGGAGGTTCAGAACAGTCACATAGCTGTCCATATGACCAAGTTCAAATTAAACCTGAGTAACCATCAGGTGAACGTCCCTGTGTGTTGTTACACATCTTTGACTGAGAAAAGAACAGCTAAAGTTTAAAGGAGTGAACAACTAAAGCCTTTAAAGGTCCACATGAGACACTCTCCTGAGAGCTGCCCTCTGTCTTCTGGCTAATTTACAGAAATCCTTTCATTGTAACCACATCTTGCATTCATTAAGTGCATCTTAAATAACCATATCTTTGCTGTAATCACATGTAGTACCAGGAGGAGTGGGCTGCGTTCCCAGCGCCCGGCTGGCTTATACCTGAAATAATTACACAGAAACTGTATTCATTGAATTACTTCCTGGCCCATTAGTTCTAGCCTCTTATTGGCCAACCCTCACATCTTGATTAACCCATTTCCATTAATGTGTATCGCCACTTGACTGTGGCTTACCGGCATGAGTCTAAGCAGCCTCTGTCTTGGCCAGGAGAAGCACGGTGTCTGTCCTATTGCCTTCTCTCCCCCAGCATTCCATTCTGTCTACTATGCCCACCTAAGGGTTGACTATCAAAAGGCCAAGGCAGTCTCTTTGTTTAACTAATGAAAGCAACAGAAATACAGAAGGACCTCCTAAATCAATCACAGGCAACAAAATCAAAGTTCTGTGTAATTCTGTGATACTGCAAGTAAAAATGATTCCTCTGGAACTGTCTGTTAGTGACAGGAAGTAACAAGGGAGAGTCATCATGGATACCCCCTAACTCCTTAGAGCATTGCATGCATTAATTCTTACTGCAAACCCATTCATGAGACACATAATCATATTTTACACAGAAGAAAGTAAATCACAAAAGATTTGCTCAATGCTACTATCAACTTGTGAACTTTACCATTCTGGCTGCTAAAATCTAGCTTTCTCGTATTACTTTAAAAGGTATTGGGTCAGGGCTGCCATGTTCCACTATACTCTGATAAATATTTCTCAAGACTCTCTGCTACATATAAGCACAACCAACTACACAACAAATGTTTAATAATGCAGAGAAATAGTTTGGTTTATTTGGCTGCTATGGGACCAACAGCCTGAAAGTTGACTACTATTTATAGACAGTTTGTTACAGTTCCAAGGACACAAACCTGCCAACAGGACCTTTCCAGGAAACTTCAGTTCGGCCATAGTTAGAGGGTTAAAGACAATCAAACAAAAACTTATATGTATAATGTGTATGAAGAGCCATGTGAGAAAAAGGAATTTGATCTATTGCGGAGTTTGAATGAAGTTGCTACTTTTAGTCCTCAGGAAATTGAGCAACTGTGAGGAGAAGAGATAATCATACCAATGAACCTAAGACCTAAGAGCTTGGATCTAAACTCTACATTGGCAGCCTGGCAAATAAAAGGAGAGAGAGAGAGAGAGAGAGAGAAGGAAAGAGAGAGAGAGAGAGAGAGAGAGAGAGAGAGAGAGAGAGAGAGAGACCTTAACTATCTTTAATAAAGGCTGTCTTTAGTAAGGAGCAAGATGCCAACACATCAAAAATTTAAACAATAAATGTGACTAACCTGACCTTCCAGGTAGTGAGAAAAAAAGAAGTAAAGCAGTCATTTTTTTAATGAATTTAATATTACTCCCTCAACAAGGAGAAAAATTTTCTAGAGTTAAGAGAGAAGTGATAAATTGTTTCTATTTATATATAAATCACAGACATTCATAAAGCACTGATTTTCTTGGCAAAGATTAAGAATGCTTGTAAGGAACAAATGGTAGCCATCAAATAAAGTTTGATTAAAAGAGACATTGCCTAATCTTGAAATGAATGAAACTACTCTAGTAAATGAAGAGAAAGCAAAACCATGATCATATTAGCCATGAATTATAGTGATAAAAATCAATACAATATTTTTCTGATATATATATATATATATAAACATCTAAAAATAGCTAATGCAGCATTTACTGAAAAGATTTAATCAACTCTGAATTTGCTAAGAAAAACTATTCTGCAACTCTACAGAGCACAGAATCTGCTTCTGAGATGTAATGATTTCAAAGCATAACAGTCTCCTCATCTCCCTATGATATCAGTAAGGTTTAAAGGATACTAGTATGGACCCTATCTTTCCAACAGTTTAGGAGCAATGCTAACCAAGGGCAGACTGAATTAGAATGGCAAATAGCACTTTGGACTTTGTTTATTCTCTTATTTTTAATTTCTACTGGATTAGAATATTAGAGATGATCTGAATTGTGAGGGGCAGTACACTTCCTGCAATATCAACTGAAAGTGGCTAGAGGAAGAAGTAACTGACAAGTAGCATAAATAATGTTAATGCACATGTTTTTGAAGCACTCTCTATTTTTTCCTTTTAATTAATAATTGCAAGAGAGCCTTACTAGGGCATGGGAAAGGTTTTATGCCTTATTGTGAGTAATGCATTGATATATACCATATTTATAAATTGAGTCATAAATCCCTTGAGAAAACAGAAGCCTGAGAAGGAAATTGACTTATATAATGTCAGTCATAGTATGTCAGTGATCACTAGAAAAATATTCAAGAGCATTGAGTGATTGCTTGCCACATGCTAAGGACTATGTATGCAAGTCCAACTCATTTGAGTCGGTGGTTGCATCAGTCCTACAATACCAATTCTATTATTTCATTTTTATATCATTTGAACCACATGGATAAAGGCAAGCAAAATTATGTATTTAAAGTCATATAGCTAACACGGTGTAGAGCTGAGCTCTAAGAGTCCATATTATTTCTCCTGAGAGGCATTGTTTCTACTAGGCCAGTGCTGATCAGTCTAGATCACCTCATGAGCCTGATTCATTACATAGTAAACTCTGTACTCTCCTCAATCCTTCTAATGTTTACACATAAAAGTCAGTTAAAAGGATAGCCAGCTGTCCTTACCTGCAATTAGTAGACCTTCTTGTTTCTTGTGGCCAACTATGGGGCTATAATTTCTCAAAATGTCAAGAAGATGGCAATAATATTTCTGTAATCCAATTCAGCACCTTTAGGTAAATACGTGTACATACTACCCACGAAGCTGCCAAAGATTAGAAGGGAGCTGTCTATGTTTATTAGACATTTTGAGACCTTGGTCCTAAATCTTGGCTCTACTTGTGAGTTGCTGACATGGCAGAAGTTTAATCATGTGATGTACTAAAGTGAGGAAGCAATGATGACTCTCCTAAGAGAGAATAATTCTACACTTCTGATGATTTGGTAGAAAAATAATAGTCTTACTTTTGTATTTGTTATGAATTTCTTACTGTATGAGGAATCTCTGTATGCAATGTGTGTGGTTATTCATATGCACACAACATACACAAGTCACATGCCACCTAAAACTTAAATAATGTGCCAGATACATGAAAAAGGTCCTCAAAGATTAAAATGGAGATAAGATACATTGACTTAGCTCGTTAGTGCAGTTTATGATTCAGATTTGTACAATACTGTCATAAACATATCTAGTGTATGTCATTTGAAATTACAGAGCACACAGTTATGTACAGTGCATAATAGTTGATGTTCTTAATAAAGAACTATGTCTCTGGCTTATGTACTTACCATAATACATTTTAAAATCATTTTATTAAAAAACTAATACATCCACTTATTTAAAAAAACAACTGAAAATCTAGGTGTCAAATTACAAATGCAGCTACTTTAGATCTCCTGTGTTCATTATGTCTCTTAATTGTGTCCAGAGGCATGTTAAGTAAATGACTGTTAATTGATCTGGGTGTGTATAAATATAATCCCTGTTGTCTATCCATAATAATAGCAAAATTACTTAAAGAACTTTTCCTCAAAATGCATGCCCATTTTTTATTGATTTTTTAATTTAACTCTACATTTTTCTCTGCTTTCCTCCCTGCCTTTCCCCTCCCTGTCAACCCTCTCCCAAGATCCCCATGCTCCCAATTTACTCAGGAGATCTTGTTCTTTTCTACTCCCCATATAGATTAGATCTATGTATGTCTGTCTTGGGGTCCTCATTGTTGACTAGGTTCTCTGAGATTATGATTTGTGGGGTGGTTTTCTTTGCTTTATGTTTAAAAACCACTTATGAGTGAGTACATGTGATAATTGTCTTTCTGGGTCTGGGTTATGTCACTCAAAATGATGTTTTCTAGCTCCATCCATTTGCCTGCAGGATTCAAGAAGTTATTAGTTTTTTCTGCTGTGTAGTACTCCATTGTGTAAATGTACCAGTGTGCCCATTTTTAAGAAGGACACCACTATGTATGAATATGTGTATGTGTGTATGTGTATACAATTGGTTGTCCTTCCTAATGTTAATATTGAGATGCAATACTATACATGTTACTATACATGTTACTAGATGTATAATGCTTTTTACATTTACTCTTCCAGTCCACAAATTTTCCCTTGCTCCACTCCTGAAGTGTCTTGTCACCTCCCTTCTTCCCCATATCTACTCCTTTTTTTGATAAAATTAAATACTTTTTGGATTTCTGTCAATGTATAATTTATTCTGAAGTTATTTCTGAATTTTATCCATTAGAAATGTTGGTGAATGTGCACAATACCCATTATTTTGTGAACCAAATAAGGCATATTTGATGCCAAGTACTTTGAGTGGTTGCCATCTAGTCATTTGGGTCCTAATATCCTACAGTCATAAAGTTAGAGAAAGTTTTTCTGGCCAGCAGATATTTGCCTGAACACATGGTTAAAAAAGGAGTTGTAGGAGAGATTCATCAAACAAACAAAAAAAATAGAAGGAAAGAATGAGATGGTTGGGTAAAGCAGACAGTAGACATAGTTTGGAGAATAACTTCTGGCACTTTTAATTTAAAAAGTCAAGAAGACCTTCTGGTCACGTTAAAATTTTAGACAATGGGCAGGGCATGACCATACAGATCTCTGAACATAACACTTTGCAGACCAAAAAAGGAAGGCTGTAGAAAGGTAGAATGTTACATTAAAGTTTCAGTAAAGCTGGAATAAAGAATTATCCTTCTAAAAAAAATGGACTGTTATATGAGTTTGGCCATGAGAAAATTAGGATACTTGAGCAGGTTATAAAGCAGGCTGATGAGAGAGTGACATAAAAGGGTCAAAAGGAGGTGGTATTTGGAAAATGAACTTGAAATGCAGATGCCTGTACTTCTAGGAAACATCCAATAGGTTAAAAATCAAAGTGATATTCTCACTGTATGCTGGGGTTTCTACACAATGGTTATATTTTCCTCCATGAACCAAGTCTTAGTTGAAAACTTGCTTTTCCATTTACTAACCTGTAGCATTAACTGCATTTGATTTTATATACTGAGCAATTCCCCATGCATCTACACATGTCACTTGAATGTTCCATAGCTTCAGCTCTGATACTGCCCATAATTACTCTAGGTAAAGTGCTGAGCCTCTCTAGGCCAACCTGCACAGCAGAGACTAGTTGTAAGCATTGGGTGTCCACAACATCCATGGTTTAGTTCAACTCGGCTACAAACTGGAGGTTCTCACAGCCCTTATGCATCTTGAAAAGGATTAAATTTACACTTAGATGTTAATACAGCTTCAATCATATTTTATGCTGTATTACAAAGGATAAATAAGCAAAAGCTTCTTGGGAATCTAGCACACAGGAGCATCTATGTGTGAAAATTGTGGGTGCTCCACTCTCACAGCACCTAGATGCATTCCAAACCAAGAGGCTTCATGAACCTCGCGATTGAGGCATTTTAATGGAAGTTCCATACATAATTGAAAATGACTTTGAACCATTTCTCTCCCCCTATGCTGCACAAACCATGTGGCCTAACATGGAATATCCCAAGCTTCTAGTCATAATTTGTTTTTCCTGGAAGTATCCTCCATCCTGAAGTTGTCTGGGTACCCACTTAAAGGGGTCTTCATTAAAAGAAAAGATACAGTAATGACCCTAAACATATCACTAAGTATTTAGATACTCTATTTTCAGAACTAGAACCCCAAACCAAGTATTCAACAAAAGATATTCTCAACCCCTCAAGTGCTTTCAGGAAACTACACAAGTTTTTGAAACTCTCTATTAGAACCTGTAACAGAGAATAAAAAAAATATGTATGTCTTATTATGTCACATGTGGTGACTTCCTTGCTTCACTCTGTAAGCACATATGAGGAACGTGCTCTGAGAAGACTAAATCTCATAAAGTGGCTGAAACAGATCTGAAGAAAATAATATCAGAAAGGACAGCGAAGTGATGAGGAATGGATTTCCCATTTGGTAACAAGTGCCTACCTCCTGGGTAATAAACTGTATTGGCAAGACTCAGCACAGACAATGAGGTATGGAAGCACATGAAGTCCCTGGACAGAGAATCAAGTATCAAGGAGAGCAGGCTGGACTTGACTTATGGCCAGTCTAGAAGATATTTTACAGGTAGTTCATGGCATTCCTCCCTCAGCTGTGCTCTAAGAGGTATACTGCCAGTGGCATTCTTCTTACTCTTATAGCTTAATGGGTTTTGCTCATAATAGATATGATTGCAAATTTCTGAAATTTTAAACTTGGCTCAAACTGTTCTTGGGAGGGAACCCATGTCATAAACACATTCAGAGTTTGATCACTGTGATTCAGTGTATAAACTGACACACAAACTCAATCATGTATATTTCCTGAAGCTTGTTTTTCTCTATGCATGAAAATATTAGAACCAAGGTAGTTTCAATATAAAGAGAACAAAAGTAATATAATGGCAAGGAGACATTATAGTATAGAGTGTGCAGGTGCCCAGAGTTAGGGATGGAATGTTTAGATGCTCCATAATTCTTGTATTCAAGCCCTATCACATAGGTAAATTGAAGTTTTAGGGAAGAAATTTAGTTGAAATTTAGATGAGACTGAGGATGAGGACCTCTTTACAAGATTAATGCCTTGATAAAAAGAGGCCCACAGACCTAGCCATACCCTCTGTCATGGGAGTATCCAGAGAAAAAAGTTCACATTACAATTCAGAAAAAGAACAGAGTTTAAGCAAACCATCTTTTGATCATGCATACTGATCAAGCAAACCAGTCTTCAGATTGAGGAGAAAAATCATTTGCTGTTCGTTAACTCACCCTGTATGCAGTATTTTGTTAGGGTACTATACTTAGAAATGTGATATAAATCATTATTTTGAGATGGTCTGACATGTAAGGAATAGTTGCTACTCTAAAACCCATGAAAATTGAAGGGATGGAGTATGCCCAAGGCAGGTATCTCTTCTCAACTGAGTTGGTGATGTTTATCCTATTGTCTGGCTTTCCCAGATATTGCTATTAAATCACAGCATTCCTTTATCCTGAGCTGGTATGCAACTGCTTAAAGTTCTCAATTCAAGTTAGACAATGATAACTGCCATTGACATGTTCTAAAGGGAAACAGTGGGGGGAGTAAGCTTCTGTCTGTTCATAATAAATCTAATTAACTATTTTTTATGATATCAAAATATGTAGATTGGTCACTAAATGACTTTAATAACATTTGGTCAAATGCATGAACTTGGGTCCTGATTTCTATTACCGCCTTTATATATCTTGAAGTCAAAGGCGAGGCTCTAGCCAGTCTGTGACAATTAAATGAAGAAACGCAGTGCTAGTTATACAAATAAGAGGTAATATACGTGTGAAGGAAAAAATGAAGCAAAAACTAAACCAATAAACAAATAAACAAAACACAAGATTGTCCTAGCCATCAGAGAATGGGGCCAATGAAGAAAAAAAACTTGAAGATTTCCCTTGAAAATGTAGAGGTAGCAATTACTCATCGTATTACTCAGCTAAGAGTTGGAAGGAATCCTGCTGATTTCCATGAGCCAGCTGAAAATTGCTTTTATGTATATTAAAAATGTCACTGTATTTGGGGACAATTTTTTGGTCATTGGCAGCATTCATTTTTGATGTTATACTAATATATCTTTCTTATTTTTCAGTGATAAGTTCTTTGAAATAAAAGAGAGGTTTTAAAACCCCAAACTTATGTTTGTCTTTTAAATAACCAGTAGATACAAATTTTAATCTAAAAAGGCAAATATATAAAAGAAATGATGGAATGGATAGTTTCATATATCTCCATATAGCCAGTATCTTTCTATGTTTCTTTTCTGATACAATTAAAATTAATCCTTAAGAAATGTCAACTTCTGAAAATTCTAAAGAGTAAAAAGTTTTCCTAATTTTACATTGGTAACACAAGAAATTTCAATGCTATTGATGTTAAAACATCTACAGGGATGTGGTTGAAGTAGGGGTGTGGAAGGCGAGCCTTAGGATAAGAGGGCATTGGGGCAACAGATGCTAGTGGAGGACTGATAGAGTTGTCCACTAGTAGTGTGGTACAGCAAAGAGCTTTAAATTGGTAAATTACACAGGAATGCTAACATGATGAAGGACAAACAAATGTTAATAGGATGTTTGGCTAACCACACAACTTCTTTGTCCTAGGGACAGGCATATTCACTGCCTTTGACCAACTTTGTGCCCATGTTCTGGGCTAGTACAGGCAGGGTCAGCATCTTCTACATTTGACATGCGATGCCATGGTGTGTGTACTTTGTTGAGAAGAATCTACTCTATTATTTATGAGCAAATTATGGCTTATTTGTGCTTAACCCTAGGCTCCAAAAACTACGTATCCTGCTCTGGGTAGGAAAAAACCTAGTGCCCTGCTGTGACTCTTTAGACCACTCCTAATTCTCTACTGCTTTACCCTTCTGTCAACCAAAGAATCCAAAGTAAAAGCAAGCCACCTGCTGAGCTAAAGAAGAGAATATACAGAACCAATTCTTGGAAAATAATGTGAGGACACTGGGCAAAGTCAAAAGAAGCCTGTGCAGCCAGACACTACAGTCCTATAACTGTATATATAAACATGCTGTGTTTTCCATAAAAGATCAAACAAAATCCATGCCTATGGAGAGTGATTGCTGCACACCAGGCATGAACTTATTTCATCTTCATTGGCTTCTGTGACTCAAAGAAATGTAAGACCGAGGATGACAGGGTATGAAAGAGGGGGAAATGTATTTTATGTACTGATAGAGCTGGTATGGGATAAAGAGAGAAGTCCTTTGTTGCACACCAGGCAGTTTGCCAGCTTCTATCGCTCCCAGAGGAAGGCTTTCACTTTGAGGGGGAAAAGGACCATTGGGATTTATCGGTGGGAGCCTCAGACAACATACAAACAGCAACAGCAAGATTTTTTTTTTTACAAGTCATTACATATGGATACAAAAGGGGAAAAAAGAAAAAGTCCTGATTTGAGGGCATTTGTGGGATACATTGGCCTTCCCTCTTCTGTAGTCTTCCTTAATTGCCTCAACTCTCCAGCTTCTGTTCTCCTCTGAGGTATCATAAAACAGACTTTTGTAGATGGGAAATTTTCTTTTATGTGCATCTTTGAGCTAGAGAGGTGAAGGAACAATGCTAACCTGTGCTAACTGGTTATCTTATCTTTTTTCTAAAACCCTCTTATATAAAATTAAATAAAGTCAAGATGAGACAATGATTCTCATCTGAAAGGTAACTGGAGGTTAGCTGATTAGCTGTTCTGCAGGAAAATACTCCCTGAAAAGGGTCCCTTTACTGCTAGACTAAGAAGACAACTCACTGTTAACCATTTTCTGCTTTTTCTTTTTCATTCAAATTAGCAGCAAAGAGGTGCCAGTGTAGAGGCCAAAATTGTGAGCCTATTCCACCATGTCTTAAGGGCAGAGAGTTTGAGTTTATTTTGCTTGCTCAAAGTTGTTGACAACAAGTGTGGCTACATAACCTGACCTAAGATGTGGTTACTTGGTGTTTTGGACATTAAAATGTCCCAGAGAGATAGCTCTGCTCCACCCTAACAAAAAGTCAAAGAATTCAAGCATACTTATACTCCTTCCTTTGAAATATGAGGTTTGACATAGGGAGCGGCTGCCTACAGGATACTTGGTATAGGGTATTTTCACTGCTCCAAGTATCAAATAATTTTCTCAAAAAGTACTGGCTTGTTGTTTCAAGTATTGGGGCAAGTAACTGTTCTGGTTGTCCTTTGTATCATGTTAAAACATTTTCTTGACTTCTACCCCACCTTTGTATTGGAAAATAAATGCTGGCATTACTCAGAACTAAGAATTCAGCATTCAGTATTCACTGAGTTGCCCTCCCATTACTGTCCTGTGTCTTTGTGTTTCTTTCCTATCTCTGCTCCTCCTACTTAACTTTTCTAATCCTCATACCCCTACTCAGAACATACAAATCTGCCTTGACTAGGACCACGGCAAAAGTCACCCAGAAAAGTTGGCTCCCGACATGCCAATTCTCCTGTACATCCAGCAGTAGAAAATAAAGGGTGCTAATGCACAAGGAATAAGCAAAAAGGAAAACCACAACAGTGAAAAGTAGGAAAGGGAAACAGCTGAACTTGAATTTGACACTACTGGTTGATCCCTGAGACCTAATATTTTGGATTTTGAGATATTCTGAAACAACATCTTTGTTGGCAGGTGAAAGTTTATCTAAATGACTGAAGGGAAGCACCTGGTTTTCTTCTCTAATTTTATTTTTTTTCAGTAGTTGCACTCTGCTCTAAAAGTTCTCTAAAATGGGTTTGGGTTGACACAAAGGACACAAATGTAAACTTATTTCTACAAATCTCTTTGAAAGGATAGGGGACCTTCAGGTAGCCTCAGTTATCTGTATCAGTTACCTTTCTTGCTGTGATAAAGTACTGTGACCAAAAGCAACTTATGGAAGAAAGATTTTATTTTGGTTTATGGTTTCAAGGGGTAGTCCATAATGAAAGAGCAGACAGGGGATCATGTAATTAAATATGTGAGTCTATGGGAGACATTCTTCATTTACATCACCATACCATCTATGTGGTACATTCTGACAACTATCTAGTACTACTTAAATTTAATATCTTGAGGTATTTTATGATTTTCCATGGCTTTTATCACATTAGTGCAGGAGAACTGTCTGTATTCTGTCAATTTTATTTTAAATAAACACTGATTGGCTGATATCCAGGCAGGAAGTATAGGCAGGAAAACCAGACAGGGAGTAGAGTTGGGGCAATGAGAACAGGAGTATTCTGGGAAGATGGAAGCTCCCTCGGCAGTCCTGCCTAGACTACCAAAGAAGCAGGCTATGACCTTCCCCGCTGAAAAAGGTACTGAGCCATGTGGCTAACATAGATAAGAATAATGGGTTAATATAAGGTACTAGAGCTAATAAGAAGCCTGAGCTAATGGGCCAATCAGTTTATAACCTAATGTAACCTCTGTGTGATTTTTTGGGGGACTTGCCGGCTGTGGGAACTGGGCAGGACAGAAACCCCAACAAGCCGGCCCTCATGCTACATCACATATGAAAATATCCTGTCTCTTCAAACAATAAATATGTCTCCCATGAAAATTACACTTTTAATTTCCCTTGGTATTCTTTAGACTCTTTGGTTTCATATCTTGAACTTCATAGATGAATTAATATGTATTTATTAGATGAAGGTAGTGAAGTATTAAAACATATTGGTAAATCTATATCTGTTTCTTGAAATAGGATAGCCATCATTTTTGACATCACAGAGTTCTTAATGGCTGGAGGAAATAATTTACTCAATGCATATTACTCACAGCAAGCTCATCATTACAAGGGAGAAAAGCAAAGTACTAGTCTTAATTGGTTCACTTGTGCAGACAGGGTAGCAGAGGCTTGCATCATCATTCAGCCTGTGCTCCAGTTGCTGAGCTCTCTACAGCTTATCTAATAGATAACATGTATTGTGCCTCTGGTAAGTGCTTTACACGCACTACCTCTTTGGTACCATGAATCCTATTCATGGCAGCTGGCCTTGTGCCAGGGTAGCATGGATGACCACTTTTATTGTCCTTTACTGTGCCAAGAGTAGACTGAGCTATTCCTATTTGCAAGGATTTCCTTTCATCCAGAATGTTTTAAATTATGGAATGAGAACCCCTTTTTAGAGTGTTTCTGGAATCAAAGCTTTATGTAAGACCAAAGTGGCTTGGAAATTTCCATTCTTTTTGTCTTCTGTATATGATATAATATTCTATTTAAAGCAGTGATTTTCACTGGAGAAAATAAGAATTCCTAAAGTAACACCTTTTACAAATATATTTATAATTTAAAAAGAGTTTATGAAGTGTTATTTTTAACAAGATTTATGTTTATTTTAGTGTGTGTGTATGTGTGTCTGTCTGTCTTTTCTGTGTGCCTGTGTTTGTCTGCGTTTGTGTGCCTCATGAGGGAAATGCTCACAGATGCCATAAGAGGGCATCAGATGCCCTGGTCTTAGAGGCCTAGCCAGTGTAAGATGTCATATAGGGGAAGTGAAAAGCAAACTTGGGTCCTCTGAAAGAACAGCAAATATTCTTCACTTAATTAAGTGGCAAACCTCTATCTACAGACCAAAACTCTTGTGGGAGCATTCTCACAGTGTTCAAACCTGCTTCTTGGTATATTTATGGCCAGTCCTTAAGTTTGGTGTTTGAGTAGTATTAGACTCACTTTTAATCAATATATAGAAAAAGATTCAGAGTGTGTCTGATTCTACTTTACTGTGATGTAACAGAATGCATAAATATGGGCTAGTTATAATGATGTGGAATCTTATTTCTTACAGTATAAAAGGCTGGAAGTCCATGGTGTCTGTAGAGCCTTCATTGATGGTCATCACAGTGTGGAAAGATGACAGACATTAGTTCAGCATGTGCATACCGTGTCTGAACCCATCTTACTTTAAAGAATCTACTCCTACATTCCATTTCTATAATGATGATCTCAATTCATTCATGAAGTCCAATAACTCGTGATCTGATCACCTTTTAATAGTTGTACTTCCCAGTAATATTCCATCTTATATTAGTATGATCATGCATGACATCTGGTGATTCACTCTAAAGCAATACAGCATACTATGTTTAGACAAACTGCCGTGTTTTCTGTGTTGAAGAAAGTTGTCTCTCATGACCACATCAATGTTGATATTTTAATGAATCCAAGCAGCATTTTAGGAAAGTTCCATGTGTCCAGGGACAAAGGGCTTACTCCCAACTAGTGTCCGGTGAGGAGTTGGGACCTTAATTCCAATAACACTCAAGACCCCAACCTTTGCCATTAACCCTGTTAGTTTAGAAACTGACCTTTATTCAGGAGAATCTTCAAACAAAAGTCATTCATGATCAACACCTTGACTGTAGTTTTTGGTTGAGAACTAGTAGCAAACTAGGTATACTCAGAATACAGACCCAGAGACATCCTGACATTGTAGGCATGTTTGTGTAAAGTCATTATGTTTGTGAAAATACTGCCATGCAGCAACAGGAAATCAATGTAGGGATTCAGACAACAGTTTTCTTGGAAGGTTGCCAGCAAGAGAATCAGGGCTTTGGGTTTCAGAAACATTCTCTAATGGAAAGTAAAGAACACTTGGGCAATATTCAACTGATGCATTTGTGTTGCATAGAAAATATGTAACATCAGGGATTATAAAAATGCAAAATATAAGTTAATGATAAGAATACTATGCTTTCTGAAGCTGTGGTTCTCAACTAATGCTAATAGGCAGCACAAATTCTTCCAAATGTTTATCCATGCTTCTTATATCTTAGAACTAATTTTTCATTTTGACTTTCATATATATATGTATATATTAAATAGACAATATTTCTTATAAAAATTATTACGTATTGGTCAATAGAAAATATAAAGTCACTGTACTTATTTGAATAAATGATGTTGTATTTGTGTCTTTGGTTTTTATTTTGACTTTATTTTGTCACATTCATTTTTTTTCAGATATCATTAATGATGATAAATTGAATTTTTCTTTTTAATTTACAAATGTTTATACAATGCCAATAATATGCATTATCACTTAAATTCTACATTTGTTTGTATGCTCTGTGTTCAGGAGTTGTAGTGTAGATGTATCTATCAAATGGAGCTAGGTACCGAAAGATCAGGTATTCTGTTCATTTTGACCCATTGAGGCTTTCTATATTGGTCTCCACCTTTGCAAGACTAGTTTCTTTGATGGTAAGTAAGAGCTACAATTATCTGTGGGTATAAGGATAAGTGCACATAAAGTGTTTTTTTAAACAACATGGAACAAGGGTGGAATGTTTGTAAGACCCAGAGGTCCAGAAAAACTGCTATGAGATTGTATCTGCTAGAAACAACAGGGAATCATCACCCAAGTTATGTCAACAATATGAGCCCCTAAAAAAGACCTGAACAAGTACAACTCCAGGAAACATGCTAACACAGGAGGTGAGAAGATCTTTTGGAGATTCAACCATAGATGAATAATTGTGGGCAATTAAAGTATGCTGAAGGTAGAGAAATAGTTTTCCCCAGGGATGAATCCTTATTTTTCATACAAGTAACATTATAGAGACTGAAGATATTGCGTATATATATATGTGTGTGTGTGTATATGTACATATATGAGTGTATGAATATATGTAGTAATAACAATTAATGAAAAAGAGGCGAAGGATTTGAAAGAAAGCAGGGTGGAGCAGCACTGGAATGAGTTGGAGGAAGAAAAGGGAAGGGGAGACATGATGTAAATACATTTTGTTTTCAAATATAAAATGTATAAAAAGTACGTTTGACAAAGTCAAACCTAAAATAAATCATACCAGGGACTGCAGACAGCAAAGTCAGGAACACAACTAACAAGATAAAAAGGATTTAATGTTGTGCAATGGTTGTATTCAACCTGGGCTTCTAGGATAGCTGATCTTGTCATGCAGGTACTCTATAGTAGAGAATGGATATCACCAGGATTTGTTTTAAATGAGAGGAATTAAATTGCCCATGCAACACCATTAGGCATGCAAGAGAAAACCTTCACAGATGCATGATAAACATTTCAATTGGATTACACTTTTTATAGCTGAAACTAAAGTATAATTTTATGCTACAAGCATTTAGGCATCTTTCATGAATTTTCTATTATTTGTCCATACAAAAGGCGTGATATGTGTCATAATATATGCACATTTTATATATAACTTCTATGTCTGAAGTTAAAAATAAACAAGAAAAATATAGAGAAAATGGCAATGAGCTATTTGGAAATGCTTATCTTTAATACAGAATATTGATTAATGTTATAATGCAAACTGAGGTAATATTTACCACATATACATATTTGGCATTCTTGATCAGGATATTGAAATTTTTGAAAAAGAATAAAATTAAAAGGCTTAAAATATATTAGAGTTATTGTATGTCTACAGAGCTTCACTGAACATTATATCCTCCAGGACATTGTGGAAACAAATTTCAGGAAGCTTCCATGGATCTTAGAGAGTGGAAATACTCATGCCCCACTCCAATCTAATAGAGAAACATTCTACATATATATCACATAGTTAGCATGTTTGGCTTGTCATTCTGCCGCAGAAATGAAACAATGTATTGTAATTTATACTATTCTTAACAAGCCACTTAGAGGAGTATTTGCAAATAGTTCAGGAAAAATTATCATCGCAGATAAGTAGAAGAACATCTTAAAATCATGCATTCTACACTGAGAAGATAGATAATATGAAGCTTGAAATATTAGAAGGATTATTTAAAAAAATACTCTTCAATGGACTTAAAGGGGAATCTGCTCTTTGATGACTGTGGGTACGGCAATGCTATTGGATGGTGGTGGGCAGAAGAGGTCCCGCTGTAAAGCAGTTGAAAGATACCAGTAAAGCACAATGCACATTTTAGTCAGAATTATTTTGTAAATGTTATTACTGTTTTGATTCTTTATAAAGTATAAGCCTAACTTAGCAGAATAAAATGCTCCCAGATATCGATTTTCCACACTCATGAATACCCTACCTGTTTAAGCCATGAGTCATTAATATGAGACAAACAATTCATAGAATAGAGGAAACTTTGTGGAAAATATACTCCTAAAAAGAAGCAGGTCACCTTGCAATCTAAAAACTGCATGAAATCCATACCCAGTGGCACACATGCACAAAACCATACCGAGTGGCATGCATGCACAAATACACAGAGCAATACTAATAACAGAATGCTTCAACCAGACACACCTTCAAATTAAAGTGTTTGTATTATAAGAGCTCATTAAGAACACAAAACCAAAATCAAGCAGAATACCATTCTATTTCTTGTTGCAAAATTTTTGCTATTCAATTTTATGGCAAACAAGACGAAATGACACCAACAAAATCTAGTCTGCAATAAGAAAGTCAGCTTGCATAATTTGATGAGACATGTATAATCATAATGTCTGAGAAATCATCCTCTCCTAATATGAAGGGAGATAGAGTGGGGAGAGTGGCAGAGATGGGGAAGAAAGGAGGGAGGGGAGAGAGAGAGAGAGAGAGAGAGAGAGAGAGAGAGAGAGAGAGAGAGAGAGAGAGAGAGGTAAAACTGGACTTTCTTTTCCCTTCCTGTGGAACATGTTTCAGTTTATGTGTGAATGTGTTTTATTCATTGTGTATCTCTAGAGAAAAATCAGGTCACCTTCAATGATCTTATCAAAGAAAATAGTACTGCTTCACAGAGCTATTAAAATGGAAGAGAATTAGAATGTATAAAAAGCTTTCAGATGGCAGGATCAAAGGGAAAAAGGTCACAGATGAGGCAAGGGCTGTTGCCTTTGTTGAAATTCACGGTTTTGATTAATATGAAGTTGTAAATGACTATAACATTGTAAGCGATAATAACATAAGAACAAAGGCCAAGGACATTATATAAATGCAGAGAAAAAGCACAGAATGGATTCTAACAATTGAGAAAAATAAACACCAGGCACAGAAAGGCAATAATAGACTGTGGGTCATTTCCTGAAGAATCACAAAGTTGTTTAGTGTATATCAATGATGTGACCATCACAGGGGAAGCAAGAAATGTTATCAGTGCTTCACAAAGATGGAAACCAAGGACAGGACACTAAAAAGTCAGAGAAAGCTCAACTCTTGGTGATCGGCAGAGGTGGTGACATTTCATGAGCCTCAAATATCTTAAATGTGAACTAAACACAGCTTTCAAGGAAGTCTGTTTTTCTTAGCTCAAGTCTAATTAATGTAGTTTTCAACTGTCTGACAGCCTCAATGAGTGATTGATTTATGCAAAAATTTTCCAATAGTATTTGAAAACTGCTGAAAGATAAGTGGGTAAATGTTTAGTAAACTTGGATTCTTAAAGAGCGTTTGTAGAAGTGTCTTAGAGTGACCATTAGAAAGAAAAGGTAAGACTAAAACACCAATTTGCTTCCTTTGTTTCGGACTAGTGAGAAAGATATTTTCATCTAACAAATTATATCTTAATTAATGTATTTAAGGGATTAATAGAACATTACATTATCACGAAAATGAGAATGAAGGTATTAGAAATACCAATATTCTCTTCACAAAGACTCAGCAGTTCTCTTTTTCCTCATTTGTGTTCTCTGTTCAACACTACCTCTGACCTTTTATGACATTCTTTCTTGCTCTTACATTTTCATACTCTGTCTTTCTTTTCATTTTGTTTTCACTTTTTTTTTAGTGAACTCATTTGAACGTGAATTTTAGAAAAGTTTAGTTTCTGCTTCTAATGCACAAAACTGCATTTTGTGAAAAAGAACTACCAGAGAATTATGCCCAAATTTAGAATGACAAAAATGAACTAACCAAATTGCATATTTACAACTGTTCTTCAGTCAAAGAGCTGAGATCACAAGAATGCTAACTAACTCATTCAAAAGAGATGTGTATTCACAGAACACATGGAACCCAAGGTTACCTCACATTTTATTACCTGATGAAAAATTAGCAAACAAGTGTGGATCATTTAGATATAGCTGTAAAAGAAGGTTTTCATCCAAGTTACCTTTTAGGGATAGATGTATGAGATACAGGAGAAATTTGCATACAAGCTATAGGCTGTCTTTGAACCTCACTATAACATTAGGATAATTGTCAGCTGGAATATTAACACTGGACAAGACACAGTGAAAAGTCTAGCCATCTAAGGAAAGATGTGCCCTCCCCTGTTCTCCTAAGAGTTTACCAAGGCAGGGGGAGGGACCTTAGGGAGTTGGTGCACAATTATTGCAAATGTAGATAGAAGAGGAAAAGGAAGAAGAGAGAGGGTAAAGGAGAGAGACAAAGTGCATGTGTATGTATGTGTGTTGTGTGTGTGTTTGTGTGTGTGTGTGTGTGTGTGTGTGAGAGAGAGAGAGAGAGAGAGAGAGAGAGAGAGAGAGAGAGAGAGAGATATTGTGGAATTATAGCCAGGGAAATCAATCAAAGGAACACTGATAAAGTTGCATGTCTAAAATCCAGCTACAAAGTATTTACCTAAAACTAAGGTTTTTGAGTGACAACTAATTTGGAATACAACCTTGACAGTTACAAACCTGTGTGTGAGCAGTCTTTGCGGAAAGCACATTAGACAAAAAAAAGTAAAGAGAAAACTCCAAAGATGGTGGAGAGTACATACTGAGAAAAATCTTCATGAAAACCAATTTTCATCATAGACACAAATGTCCTCAAAGAAACCTTGAGAATAGGGAGGCATTAACTATTGAATCAGCACGTCTCAAGTTCACAACTACTAAAGCTTTCATGCTGACCTTGCAAAACATTTATTCTTTAGCCTTTAACATAGAAACTATGTCTAGCTTTGACTAGAAACCGAGAGAAGAAAAATGGGTTTGGTGAGGGGGCAACAATAATACATGGCAGTCAACACACTACCAACAGAAGTGACACAGATAAGTAGGCTTTTAAATCACTGATAAACACCTATGAATTTCTTTGTATATTCATTGTTCTATTTTTTATTTCCTATTGACAAAATTCAAATTTTATCTTTCTAAAGTAAACACCCATAGATAATGTTAAAAGTAAAATTGTTTTGTCACAAAGATTTTTAAAAATATATCACATAGAAAAAATGCTTTTAATTATTGGTTTTGTTCTCCATTGATTTGTGAAAACAGATAGCTATCTCCCTTGTAAATACTTTTTAAAATTCATTTATTTCTAGGAATAGTGACATATGCCTTTTATCCCAGATCTTGGGAGGCAGAGACAGGTAGGTATTTGATTTCTAGGACAGAGAGGGCTACACAGAGAAACCCAATCTCAAAACAAATAAATAAATTATTTGTTTATTTTATGTATATGTATATTTTGGTTGTCTGTCCATATGTACACATGCAGGCAGTGACTGCCAGAGGAGGGCATTGGATTCTACAGAACTGAAGTTACAGCTGGTTGAAAGATATGGTTGTGTACTGTGAGGGAACCCAGGTGTGCTCCAAGAGACGTAAGTGCTAGTATCACTGAGCCATTTCTCCTTATAAGTACTTTTCACTACTGACTGTGTGGAGGGGATGGTGGTGAATGCATTTGTTGTGCATGGGTGTGCTTGCTGGAGTGGGCACATGTGGAGATGTGTCAGAGTTCCACACCAAGATGTCTTTTTCAAGAACTTCAGCACTTCTCCACCTAATTTTTTGGAGATAGAGAGGGCGCTTACAATTTAGGCTACATTGATTATCCAGCAAGTACCTGGCCTCTTTTGTCTCTACCCTCTAGACCTGGAGTTACAGAGCTATGATGACATACCTCAATTTTTTGAGGATGCTGGTGATCCAAACTCAAGTATTCACGCTTTAGGACAAGTATTTTGCCCAAAGAGCTATCTCCATAGCTCCTTTAGAAATTAAATTTTATTTTCAAGTTTATGATCTGGACTCTTCCTTGCTTTTATCTTTCTAACTTAGGCATCTGCACTAACTATGGTATGCTAATTAGTTTCTGATGCCACTCTCCTCAATTAACCATTTATAATTGGGCTGCTCTATGTTTGGTCTGGAGACTCTTCTCTCCTCTGTTTCTGCCATTTTTTTTTTTATCTATACTGATGGTATGGTTATTCCTGAAGTCATCAAGGCTCCAAGTCATTTTTATCCTTTTGTGTTACACAGACATTAATTTTTCTACTCAATATTTCTATGTGAGCAAAAAGTAAAAAAACCCTCAAAATCCCCTCAAGTCTACACAGAGACACAACATGATCCAACTATCAATAGAGTTCACCTTTCCTCCTAATTCAGAAAACATAATCACCATTAAATTAATTTGTTAAATCAAACACCTTTATGCCTTCCTTGGCAGCTTTCAGTTCTTGCCTTTCTATAAATACAATACCACATCAACTTTCAACCTTTACGTTTGTCCTATATCTATTGAAGTACTTTCTTGCTATAGTCAGATACTTCCAGTTACCATTTTTGGCTATGATTTCTATGATTGTCTTATGACTTCTATTTTTTCCCTTTTCAAAGTGCATTTGCCAAAGCAACAGCATATCCAACATAGCTTGATCATTCTCCCGACTCATTATCCATTTTACAGCTGGAAATTCTTCAGTATCTTTATACAACCATAGCAACAACTGAAATACTAGAACACAATAATTTAAAAAAAGAAAAACTAACAAACCCTAGGGTTTCGCATGATTTGGTCCTCCACTTGCTACTGACCTATCAGCATCTTTCCTGCATATTATCTTCATTGTCTTCTTTCTCTTGATATTGGGTGGCCTGTATTTGTCTCACCTAGGTTTTCTCTTCTTTATTTTTCTGTTTGCTCATTCTTATGTATTTCTCAAGAACACTTTATCTGATATTTTTAGTTAAATAATATTTAGTAAATAATCTGCCTATAGGGAGAAAGGTCATTCTTTCCTTTGAGCTTTCCAAAACAAGCATGTTTGCTGTTGAAATCTCTTAATGACATGAATATTTTAATGCATTGATAATAAGTGTGATTTAAAATATGTAATATAGTTACATATATAACTTATATTATGACATGGAAATAAAAGAGGATTACTTGGGAAGAGAAAGGAGAAATGAGGGGTACAGTGGAGACAGGACAAGGAAAAGAGGAACACAGTGAAAACATATGATATACTTGAACAGAAGTGCCTTTATGAAGCCCATCATTGTATACAAAACAAGTAAAAAAGGAAGTCCTCACAGGTATGGATGTGTAAATGTAAGAATAAACAATCACTGGAGTATATATCCTACAGAGTGAGCCAACATCAGGTTTTTTTAGTACTTTGCTTATAGTATAATCTTTGAAAGTTGCTTCAGAACAAAACATCAGGACATTCCTACTGGTTAGTCACGGTTTCAGCCTTAAGGGAACATTGAGATGGGTCATTTGAAGAGATTTTCAGCATTCAACATTCAGGGTCACATTTGCATTGGATATATAGAATACTTCAGAAAGAAAGCCTGAAAAGATGTGTTTGATACTGCTCTATAATCAGTTTGGAATTCAGGCTATTCTATTGTATATAGAAAGATACAAACTAATCCTCTCTATACATTTCTAATTAAGGAAATAATTCTTCCCATTGCCTGTTGCAAAGTGCTTCACAAGTCCCCACGCCAATTAAGAGACATTTAGTAAATTGTGTGCCTCTGAAGGGTTGTACAAATTGTTAACGTTACCTCTGGCTGTAGCTAAATGAACAGGAAATTCTTTAGGAAAAAAAGCAAAGCCTCTGTAAAAGTGAATGTATTGTGTGGGTACAAGAGAAGTGCCTCCAGCACGGAGTTTTCAAAGAAGACCCATTTTATAAAGGGATACATTAAATTAAGCAAGTTTTTGGAGTCTCTAGAGAGAACTATGGAGATATTTGAATGAGAGCAAAACTAAGTAGATGAGAATATAGAATTTTCTATTGCTGATGTTTCTTCTGCTATATTCTATAATCCTTTTGTTAGATAGAAATGTGAGACATATCAGAAAACCTCACAATATCAGAAAGAAAAGAGTATTAAGAAATAATAGAAATAAAGAAACACAGGGAGAGATATATAGTATTTATGAGAGAAAGTAAAACATGTCTAGGGTACAAATTCTGGTCTAATCTATTAGTATATATTCTTTGTTTTTATTGTTCTGTTTTTCTCTAAACAGGGTTTCTCTGTCTACCATTGGCTGTCCTGGAACTTGCTCTTTAGACCAGGCTGGCACCAGTACTGGGAATAAAGGTATGCACCACCACCACCTGGCATAGTCTAGGTTCCTTACATATGAAATATTAGGGATAAAAGAGTTAATTATAGACAAAATGACTTAGATGATAGCATGTGCCCATAGTTTCAGATTGGGGGATGCTGTGACAGGAGGAACTGCTGAGCTCAGTGACCTGCTAACCCACTGAAGTTCGTGATCTCCAGTTCAGTGAAAGGCTATCTCAAAAAACAAAATGGAAAGTGACTAAGGAAGATATCGATATTGAAACTCTGGCCTCTCTACATACCTGCATGGACTCATACACACGCCTGTACACAAGAATATATATGTATTTATATGTACACATTTCAACAAATAAAAAAGGAAAATGAAAAAATACAATGATGAAGACAGTGCAAATACTGGAACAGTGCAATATTATCCTAAGTAGATGCTCATATCAATTTTTAGAAAATCAAAGAAACACAAGGTAATCTAGTGGAAATTCCCATGTATTTGGATTGGGTAGTCCTGTGTTCAAATCCTAATTCTATCCCATGCCAGCCTGTGAAGTTGGACATCTATTGAGTTTCTCTTGACTCATTCTTCTTATATAAAATAGAAATGTGTGTATCTTACCCTTCAGAATTTTCTAAGTACCCTAGAAAACTCATGCAAAGGATTTATGGAAAACATGTCAGCTCCTCTTTGTTTGTCTTACTTGAGAATTCATATTGAGTTTCTGTGAATGTTCAGGTTATATGAAGGGATTTAGCATAAGGATTAGGTTTCTAAAAGGAGAAGCCAAGTAATCAGAAGATCCTATATAATCCTGAGTAAGGATAAAGAGAGCTATTCAATGCAAGGTCTGTCTAGTACTGCAGTGAGGATGGGGGACTCTCTTAGTATGAACTAGATCCTGAAAAAAGATGTCACAGCTGGCCGAAAAGCCAAAGAGGAAAAAGTGCCTTAAAATTGGAAGAGAAGTAGGTTAAATGGTCAGTGGCACCAAGTCAGCTCTGGTGTGATATAAAGAGAGTCCAGTTCTCTATTTTGCAAGCACAGACCTTGACTTGAACCTATCTATGCCAGGATAAAGACATTCCAGCAGGAGGACACATGTCTGACATGAAAATAGGCAGAGATTTCTGCCTCTGGTGATGAATGACCAAGTTAGACCTGAAGAGACCAGCAGAGGAAAGGCCAGTTGCCTCTAAAGCATTTTTACAAAGAGACAGCTTGCTTCCTGACAAGTCTGTGGAATAAACCTTACCTTTGCTCCCATGTATATAGAATTGGCTTATCCAAAATCTGACTGTCATGTCAAGAAAATGTAACCTTCTACAGCATGTTTCATTCAGGGTTTTAATCAGATGAAAAGAGAAACATGAAAATATTGTTATCACAGGCTATTCCTTCTTTTGACAAGAATATCTTAATGCTGTGAAAAAGTAGCCACTGGGCATTGACCCAGGCAGAATGATCTGGAATGGCCACTCAGAGAATGATACTGAAAACAATTCTTCTCAGCCTTTAGTTTCTTTAGCTACAATTTTGCTGTAAGAACTACATTTGGTGAGTAATATTTACAAGCTACTGAGTCCAGATGCTCATGCTTGCTGAAAACTTCATTAATAGCAATGTCTTATATCTTCCTTCCTCATATACCATTTTAATGCTAAAAATCTGCTTCATTTTATTTTTTTATTATCAGTGCCATATGCAGAGGACATATAACCTTGTTCTTTTGGTAAAACTTCAGGAAGAGATAAATGGAGTGAAAAACACTTAGGTAAATCAGAGACTTTTTAAAATTGTTTCTTGGAAAATAAGTATGAAGTTGGAAGACAGAAAAATTGATGTGGGTTCATGCAGTAACTCTTCCCAGAATGCTGGAAGGGAGACCAACAGGAAAATGATTTAGAAGGTCCTAGATAGCTTTGCTGGTTCTCAGTGGTATGAAATTAAAGGGACTGTTTTTCTGAAAGATGGAATATAATTAATACTTGCTTAGAATGACATAGCTGTCTCCCTCTTCCTGCCCCCCCCCGTGTGTGTGTGTGTGTATGTTTCTGATGTTATTTCTTAGGACACCATCCACTTCTTTCATCTTTCCTTTCTTTCCTTCTTTCTTTCTCTCTCTCTTTCTCTCTCTCTCTCTCTTATTCTAATGTTATTATTTAGGACATCATCCACTTCTTTATTTCCTTCATTTCTTTCTTCCTTCCACACTTTTCTTCCTCCCTTCCTCTATCCCTCCCTGCATTCTTCTCTCTCTCCCTTCCTCCTACCCTGCCTCCCCCTCTCTTTATTTATTTCTTTTTTCTTTCTTTCTGTCTTTTTCTTATTTTGAGAGGGAATCTTTCATTCTTTTTATACCCTGTAGGCTCAGTTGTGTGAGCAGAATTGCTGTAGTACACCTATCTTTGTTCTCCAGTACTAATATTACACATCCCACCACCAAGCCAACTTTTTATATGTATTCTGGCCATCAATTCTAGGTCCTGATGCTTGTGGCCAAGTACATTACTGACCTCACCATCTCTCACCCTGTTGCAGGTAGATCTTCAAAGTGCACAGCAGCAGGTTTCAACTAGGGCACTATGTTCCCCAGTAGACATTTGACGCTGGATACAGTTTTGTATACAATTTAAGGGTGAGAGCTAGTAGGTATAAACAAGGGATCCTACCAAAAGTCCTACAGTGCTAACAATTGTCCTTTACAGTAAAAATTTATCCTGCCCCAAACACAGTTGATTCACTCAAGGGTGTTGGTACTGAAACTTGTTTGCATCAAGAAACCAATTCTATAACTAGAATTTTGAACTTAAATTTAAGATTATCTAACCTATGTTCTTATGTTTTGTTTCACTTATTTTGATACCTATCATTATAGATTTATTTAAATTTAAAATTTGACATATGGTCATAAAAACTCTGTTATTCACTTCTTATAATTGACACAGCGTGAGTTAGCCATTATCTTAATAAGAAATCATTACCTGGTAGCGGTAAGAAGTAACTATATATAATCCAAGAATTAAGGAAAGGCATAGCAAATATTTCTGTAAGACCTGGCTTTGGGTGCTACCCGCAATGAGATAGTCATGGACATCAGCCAAACATGTTACTTTGGTCATTCCAAATGTTAGACCTATCACTGTAGTACATTCACATCAGGACCCCTGTGGGAATAAATTTCCATTTGAATGTCTACATTCTTCCAAAAAATCTTAAAGAGACAATAGGCGTGGGAAGTCCTTCTGTCTATGTGTTGCTTTTGTTGTTTAATATATAAAGAAGCTGCTTTGACCTGTGATGAGGCAGAATAAAGCTAGGCAGGGAAGAATGAACTGAATGTTGATAGGAAGAAGGGGGAGTCAGGAGAAGCCATGTAGCCCCACCGGAGACAGACACCAGATGGAAGCTTGTCGGTAAGCCACAGCCACACGGCTATACACAGATTAATAGAAAATTGGTCAATTTAAGATATAAGAGTTAGCCAGAAATACGCTTAACCTATTAGTCAAACATTATTGCAAATAATATAGTTTCTGTGCAATTATTTCATGGTATGGGCAGCTGGGAATGAACAAACAGCCTCTGCCCAACAGACAATACTGAATAGGAGCTGTTCCCTGCCATGAGCAATTTGATAAATTAAAGAGCAGAGGTAGGATGGACATTCAGCTATTTTTTTCTAAAAAAAAAACTGCTCTTAGATATGAAATCCATGGTGGTGCATATGTGGAAAAAAAAAACAAGGGAAAAATACAAAGAGACAAGAGTTACAGATGACAGGAGATCTATATTTTGTTTTGTTTTATTTGTTTGTTTTGTTATTAACACTAAGTCTGTTCCTGTAAGTTGTCAGTTGTAGTAACAGTTAACATAACCAACAGGAAGTTTGTATCTATGTTTTAAAGTCACTTTACTGATTTTCTTATTTATACTAAGTTCTCACTCAATTGCCATATGTCTGAAGCATGAAAGGCTTGAGATCAGTATCCTAGGCTTTCTTCATGTCACTTGCAGGAGGTGTATTATTTAAATAGTCATGGTTACTTTCAGACCTAGCACTGCTACAAAGTGAAGGTTTCCATGCTTATTTAATGGTGTACTAAAGAGAACATTACTGGTGTTTCCAGCCTTATAATATTTAGTTAATTGTAAATTATAACTTTCTAGTTTTAATTCTGTATGTTTGAGAGATAGATAGATAGATAGATAGATAGATAGATAGATAGATAGATGATATAAATTCTGTGCCTGTGCATTGAATACAGTCATACTGGAGGACAGAAGAGAGATGTGATCTTCTGAAACTGGAGTTGTAATGGTCTCTTCAGCATAGGGTCTTACTGTCAGTAGAGTGTAAGCAATAACATTGGCAATACCCTATAGTGTTTGGGATGTGTAAAGGACCACTTTGGCCAACACCTCAAAATGATGTAACCTGTTACTAGTACTAAGGCTTTATTTGGCAACAAAATGTGTCTTGTTTGGGCCCTGTCTTATCCAGTAGAAGGTGCTTGCATTTAAACTATGTATGTATTTTAGGAAGCATCCCTAGCAGCAGGTTTCCGTATGGCTTTTCAGGCTTCTAGTTTTAGTTATTACTCTCCACAGTCTCCTTCTACAATGCTCCCACTTCCCATTCCCCAATTAATTCTCCTATCCTAATTTCACTTTATCCCTTTAAAATACCATATTATATTCCCCATACATGGAAGATCCCCTCCTCTCTCTCCTCTGGTCTCTTACTAGAAACTTAACCTGTATGGCTTTTCTAAATGAAATTCACATATCAAGAAAAAGTTGCTTGTTAATTTTGATCTTTATTAGCATACACAACATGGTGGTTTGAATAGAATGGCCCCATAGACTAAGGAGTTTGAATGTCTGGCCCATAGGGAGTGGTGCTATAAGGAGGTGTGGCCTTGTTGGAGGAAGTGTGTCAATGTGTTGGTGGTCTTTGAGGTCTCAAATACGATCAAGTTATACCCAGGGTGAGAGAGTTTACTTTCTGTTGCCTGCAGATCAATATGTAGAACTCTCAGCTCCTTCTCCAGTACCGTTATAGTAGGAGGTCCTTCTGTCTTTGTGTTGCTTTCATTGGTTAATAAAGAAACTGCTTTGGGCCTGTGATAGGGTAGAACTTAGGTAAGCAGGAAAGACAGAACTTAATGCTGAAAGAAAGAAGGGTGGAGTCAGAGATACGCCATGGATCCGCCAGACACAGATGCTGGGATTTTACTTGGTAAGCCACTGCCATGTGGAAATACACAGATTAATAGAAATGGGTTAAATTAATGTAAGAGTTAGACAATAAGAAGCTAGAGCTAATGGGCCAACAGTGACTTAATTAATACAGTTTCTGTATGATTATTTCAGTTCTGGGCAGGCGGGACAAACAAGCCCCTCCTTGCAACATACCCTGTCTATCTGCATGCCACCATGCTTCTCACCATGACAACAATAGACTAAACCTCTGTAAACATAAGTCAGTACAAATTAAATGCTTTATTTTTAAGAGTCTTAATCATGTTGTCTCTTCACAGCAATGGAAAACCTAAGACCCATAGTATTATGTTATGTACTTTAAAGCAAATTTTGTCTCTGTTAAGACCCTTCTTGTAGAACCTGCACTATGGGATGGTACACAAGCCAGGAACTATGCTGGAGACTTAAAAACACATGCACACAGAGAATCTGGTACACGGGTCATCCTTGAAACAAGAATGCCAACTTTATTATGCTTATTTAGGGATCCTAGACTGACAGTCACGCCCCAGATCTTGGGATTTCCAGCAATAAAATCCACCAGAATTCACTCCCCTGCCATCAGGAACTCATGAGGGTCTCATGCTCAGAGCAGCTGCAGGTAGAGTTAAAGGAATTGTTTTGCTCAGTTCACTCTGGCAGGCAAAAGGTCTGTGGCAGGTAATGAAATTCAGGGGCCAGGGATCTGCAGCCCCCAACACCTTCTCACACGTCTCCCCATTCTTGACCACCCCTCACACATTTCCATCATCCATAATCTCTTCTGCTTTTATATTTCCTATGTTCTTTGCCTTCTTCCCCTCCTGAAAACCTCATTATCCCCTCTAGTAATCTCCTTTCTTATTTCATAACCTATATCTATAGACTACATTCTTGCCTAGATATCTATCAGGAGATGGGAGAATAAAAAATGTGCTATATAAAATATTTAGTAAGTGAGAAATTATTGACATTTGTCTCTAAAGCCCAAATATGTTATGGAAAAATCCAAGACATCCATGAATATGGAAAAATAACAAAAGGGAATTTCATTTCTATACATATTGGCTGTCTAAGACTAATGCCTAACTGGTGTGTGTACAAGTCTTTGAGAAAAAATAACTGTGATTTTCAGTTCATATGCCCAATTTTAAGACAACTTGTAAGGCTTTATTTATAAAAGAAAATGTGGTATACCTACACAAAGAAATTGTATTCAGTTATAAATAAATTAAACCATAAAATTAGTAAGAAAATGTTGAATCTGGAATGCATTATATAAAATGAGATAACAGAATGAGAAAAACAAAAATTGCCTGTACTCTCTTATATGTGGAGTCTAACCCATAAGGTCAGTGGTTGAAGTGTAACATTGAATAACCTTCAGCAGTATAAGTAAATGATACTGAAGTTCTCTTTTCCTAGAAATATTAACACAATATAAGATAGCTTGGAATTGCTAATCAACTGATTATTTACTAAACTAAGAATTCTTTGAGGCATTTTAAAGTTAATAATGTTCCTATTTTATCAAAAAGTATAAAATTTGTATGTGTTACCTAATTATTTCAATAAATATGATGACCCAGCCTTGTAGACTACATAGATGATCAGCAAACAAATTAAAAGTTGGCTACTTTTCCACAGAAACTTTTATCCTGCTAGCTTTGATAGTGATGGAAGGAGGTATGCATTCCACCAGAGGAGAAAAAGAATCATCACTTTCACTAAACTATGAACACTGTAAGCTACAGCAATGACTAGCTTGTGAAGAAGGGACAATTTACATAATAGTGCTGTGAGCTTCTGAGAGAAACCAAACCCTTTCTGAGTGGTTGGATCAGCAATAAGATGAAATCCATTTCTGGCACTATTATCAGTTCATGAACCTGTCACTATTTTGGCAATAGGCCCTGGGAAAAAACTTAATGCTATGATTCTACTGAATGAACATAGTATTAAATTGACTCCTAATGACTTATCCCTATACCCATAGATTAATGCATCTCTCAATTCTCATCAGACAAGAAGTCCCACCCCTAGCAAAGTATCTATTTGCAGTAAATAGTTGCCAGGGAAGGGGAAGTTGGTTTTGTTGAAGACTGTGTTGCCTCTGGTAAATTGAACATACTTCAATAGGAGCTTACACATTCAAAAATATAAGAGCAGCTCAACTGAACTTGATGGGCCTAATATACATCCATCCATATATATATACATGCATGCATACATATATATTCATATATGTAAAAGGCCACAGGAATGGGTGTGTAGGGGAGGGGAGTTAGATCTTGGAGAGTATGATAAAAACTCATTGCCGAAATACCAAAGAACTATTAAAATAATTTTGTCATTTCATTGATAAACAATAGTATAAGGTGCCTTATAAAATTATAAAGCAATTAAAACCACAAGGATTCTAGTAGTGGTAATTATAACTTTTCTGGGCTGTCAAGATGACTCAACAGTTAAAGGCACTTGCTCCCAAGCCCTGTGACATGGGGTCAATTGCCAGGACTCAAACTTACATGACAAAAGAACAAATTGTCCTCTACACCCAGGGAACAGCATGTGTGTATATAACCCCACAAACATTGATCAATCAACAAATCAATGTACTTGCTTTTTATTAAGGAATCGTGTTTCTAACTTAGTTCTTACATGTAATGATGAAATTTTCTATCAGTTTCTTTTCTCATTGCTGTGACTAAAGTTATCTGACAGAGATGAGTTAAATGAGGGAGGGATGAATTAGGCTCACAGTTTAAGAGCGCTTAGTCTTCCATCCATGGGAAAGACAGAGTAGAAATTACTTGGTTCACAGACAACAGCAGTCTGTGTATAATATAGAACAAGAAGATGGAATCACAGGGAAGAGATAAGGCATGAAAAAAAACCTTCAAAGTCTTGGCCCTAGTGACCAACATTTATCAGCCAGGTCCTATATCCAAGAGTCCCCACAGCCTACAAAACAGCATCATCTACTGTGGACTAAGTATTCAAAGACTCAGCAAGTGGGAAACATTACAGATTTAAACTATCACGTATATGATTATTTTTTTATCTTCTTGTTTAACTCTTTGTCCTAGATAAAAGATGGGTATGTCCCATCACTTTCTGCAGAACACATGTAGAGTCAAACATATAGTAAAACTCTGGATTAGCTCGTAAAGCCTGAGGATTGAACCTTGATGTGGATAAAATCCTTAATGAGAAAACAAATTAAAGGATGGAGGATAAAATGCAACATGACAGCCAAGTATCACCACCCTGTAGCAGATCAATCACACACAATCTTTGTGGGTCTGATGTCTCCTTTTTATAGTATGCCTCCTTTTAAAAGTATTTAGAAATATATAACTTTCTTAAAGAGAATTTAATCTGGAGTCCTGCCATGCTAAATAAAAGAAACAAATCCTCTGCAGTCTGTATGCTCTTTGATAGCAACTCACACAGCTTTTAGAACTAAATTCCAACTCTTTAGTAAGTTCTCTGTGACTAGCACAACTGTTCCATCCCTTCATCTTTATTTCACACTACTTTTTGTTTTCTACAGAGCCTTCTGCACATAGTCTCATCATTTCCTTGTCTAAAGATGTATGAATTTTGTTGCTCCTTGTCATGAATGTTATTATTCTTAAATGTCCTAACACTCACCTCTACCAGAGTTAATATCTTTCTGATTTTAAGATTTATTTTATTTTTATTTATGGGCATTTGTTCATGTGAGTTCATGTGAATTGTGTGTATACATGTACATATACATTTTATGTATGTATTCGCCTATAGATGTCTTAAAAGGGTGTCGTATCTTCTAGCATTGGAGTTATACCTACAAAATCCAGAATTAATTTCATAGCCAATATTCCTATAACATTGATTCCAAACTTCTATTTTAAAATAAAATTATATAACAAATAAAATATTATATATATAATGTATTTATATATTGATGTGGGAGTCCCCTCTGTGTGCTGTGATTACCATTAATGAATAAAGTAATTGCCTTGGCCTGTTGATAGGACAGAACTTATGTAGGCAGGGAGGACTAGAATGAATGCTGGGAGAAAGAAGGGCAGAGTCAGGAGACGCCATGCATCCACTTCCAGTGATAGATGTGCTGATGCTGCTGGTAGGCCATGACCTCATGGTGATACACAGATTAAAGGAGATGGGTTATATTAAGATGTAAGAGTTAGCCAATAAGAAGCTAGAGCTAATGGGCCAAGCAGTGATTTATTTAATGCAGTTTCTGTGTGGTTATTTTGGTTCTGGGTGTCTGGAATGAACAAGCTGCCCCTTGCAACTATATATCTTATATTTCTATATTACATACTATAAATAAAAAATTAAAATTTTATATAAATACAATTATACAATAAAATAACTCTCATTGCATCAGAAGTTTCTTGAGGACAAGGACAATTAACTCATTCTTGACTCTTCAGAATCCAGAAACCATCTGGAACATGGGAAAGACTGTAAAAGGGAACAAAGAATGTATGTGTTGTGGGTCAAATACCAGTGTTTATTTTTATTCAGATTCATCCCTCCCTGTTTTGTTTACCTGTGTGACATTAAACAGTCTCTGTCACTTGTCTGCATCCCTGATTAAGAAAATGAAGTATAAATTATTTGCAAAAGCCATCATCTTCTTATTAGCTGTATTGTATATATTTGTAAATTTTCACTTATGGACTACTTCTGTTCTTAGTCAGAACTTGGAGAAGTTAGAACATTCTTGATGCTGATACCAACAGCTTACATGTTTCAATGACTAAATATTTGATCTTCCTCTGATAATGGGTGTTACCTTCCAGAGAGTCTCAGTAATGCTCAGATGTGACCTGCTCATGAATAAACCTCATCTTCCCTCAATATGGTTCTCTCAACTTATACTGGAGTGGCACAGGATTATCATCAAATCAATTGTTTTCACTCAAATCCTTGTCTCAACACCTAGGGCATCCAACACAAAACAGAAATTTAATATTCTTTTCTTAGAAAAATTATCTGATACTCTATCTCATAGAGGTATTTTAAATTATGCATGAGTTTTTAATATATATTTGATTTTAGCATTTTTCTCCTCTGCAGAAAATGATAGAAAAGTATATACCTTAAGACTGCATTCAAAGACTAGTTCCACTCCAGACGAACTAACTCCATTCACAAGTTGATTAACTATGCCTTGTTTGTTCCTATATAAGGACAATGAAGTTTGCCTATTCAGGGATTTGTGAGGAGAACCATAAAAGATGCAAATCTAATGATAGTGCAAACCATACAGAAAATATTAACACTCATTTTGATGTTTATTAGTGTTTAAATTGGATTTCAAATATTTTGTCTTATCCAGTCTCACCACTGAAACATGGAACATTTAAAAATGTTTATATGAGTGTTCCCCTCAGTCCACATCCTCTCCTGCATAAGTTATTATTGGTGATTTTGATTTTAGCCATTCTGACAGGTATAAGATGGTATCCTTCCTGAGAGCAAAGGAAGTTGAAATGTCCTTAAGTATCTTTTGGCCATTTGAAATTCTTCTGTTGAGAATTTTCTGTTCAGTTCAGTACCCAATTTTTTAATTGGGTTATTTAGAATTTTAATTGAGTTCTTTATATATTTTGGAGATTAGGCCTTTGTCTGATGTGGTGTTGGTAAAGATCTTCTTCCATTCAGTGGGTTGCCTATTTGTCTTAATGACTGTGTCCTTTGCTTTACAGGAACTTCTCAGTTTCAGGAGGTCCCATGTATTCATTGTTGCTCTTATTGTCTGTACTACTGGGGTTATATTTAGGAAGTGGTCTCCTATGCCCATACATTGAAGGCTACTTCCCACTTTCTCTTCTATCAGGTTCATTGTGGTAGGATTAATATTGAGGTCTTTAATCATTTTTAACTTGAGATTTGTGCATGGTGAGAGATATGGATCAATTTTCATTCTTTTACATGTTGACATCCAGTTATGCCAGCACCATTTGTTGATGCTTTCTTTTTTTCCATTGTATAATTTTATCTTCTTTGTCAAAAATCAGGTATTCATAGGTGTGTGGATTAATATCCATATCTTCAATTCGATTTCATTGGTCAACTTCTCTGTTTTCATGCCAATACCAAGCTGTTTTCATTACCATAGCTCTGTAATAGAGCTTGATGTCAGGGATGGTAATGCCTCCAGAAGTTCCTTTATTTTATAAGATTCTTTTGGCTATCCTGGGTTTTTTGTTTTTCCATATAAAGTTGATTATTGTTCTCTCAAGGTCTGTGAAGAATTTTGATGGTGGGAATGCAAACTTGTGCAACAACTTTGGAAATCAGTGTGGCAGTTTCTCAGAAAATTGGGAATCAACCTACCTTAGAATCCAGCAATACCACTCTTGGGAATATACCCAAGAGATTCCCAATCATACTGCAAAAGCATTTGTTCAACTATGCTCATAGCAGCATTATTTGTAATAGCCAGAACCTAGATGCTCCCTCAATGGAAGAATGAATAAAGAAAGTGTGGCACATCTACACATTAGAGTACTACTCAGAGGTAAAAAACAATGACATCTTAAATTTTGCGTGCAAAAGTATGGAAGTAGAAAACACTATCCTGAGTGAGATAACCCAGACCCAAAAATATGAATATGGTATGTACTCACTCATTAGTGAATTCTAGCCATAAACAAAGGACATTGAGCCTATAGTTCGTGATTCTAGAGAACCTAAGTAATAAGGTGAGCCCAAAGAAAAACTATATAGATCCTTTTGGAAATTGGAAGGAGACAAGATCGCCAGGAAAAAGTTGGGAGCATGGGGGTGGGGTGGGGTAAAGGGAGAGGGGGAGAGAGAAGAGAGAAGGGGAGGGTTGGGGAGAGTTTGGGGGAGTAGGATGGTTGAGATGGAGTAAGGACAGATATGGGAGCAGGGAAGAAGATATCTTAATTAAGGGAGGTATTCTGGGTTTGGCAGGAGGCTTGATTCTAGAGGGGTTCCCAGGTGTCCACGGGTATGACCCCAGCTAGGACCCTGGGCAGTGGAGGAGAGGGTGCCTGAACTGGCCTTGTTCTGTAATCAGACTGATGACTATCTTGAATATCACCATAGAACCTTCATCTGGCGATAGATGGAGATAGAGACACAGTCCTACATGGGAGTACTGGACTGAGCTCCCCAGGTCTAGTTGAAGAGCAGAAGGAGGGAGAAGATGACCAAGAAAGTTAGGACCACAGGGGGATGGTCCACCCACTGAGACAGTGTGCCTGAACTAATGGGAGCTCACCAAAGCCATCTGGAATGGGACTGAATAAGCATGGGATCAAACTGAACCCTCTGAATGTGGCTGACCATTGGGGCAGACTGAGAAGACAATGATAATGGCACTGGGATTTGTCTTTATGCCATGTACTGGCTTTTTGGGATCCTAGTCTATTTGGATGCACACCTTCCTAGGCCTGGATGGAGGGGGGAGGGCCTTGGACGTCCCACAGGGCAGGGTACCCTGTCCTCTTTTAGGACTGGAGGGGGAGGGGAGGAGGGTAGTAGGGGAGCTGGAGGGAAGTGGGTGGAGGGGAGGAAGTGGAAATTTTGATTCCTAGTATTAATAAAGTAATAAAAAATTAAAAAGTAAAATGTTCACTAAACAAAATATATTAAATAAATGTATGCAAGGCACTTTGGAACATAAAAGTGTAATTCAGCTATGGATGTTACTAATCAAGGTTTAAGGTCTGTGTAGATAATCAAAGTTAGGCATACACCCATGAAGATATATAATCTGAGAACTGAACAACTGTTACAGAAAATACAAAAAATTAAATTACAGGTAATTATTGAGCATTGAATATTATTTGTAGTATGTAAGGTTGAGAGATAAGCTGAACCTTCGCCTATCTCATCAGAGGTGGTGTTTATATGTTTGTAACTGTAAGGCCAATGTACCTTTATCAGCCTAAATGACCTCTGATAGTTTTGATACAGGAGTATCCTTCACCCAAGCATTGGCTTCTGGATGTAGTAAAACTTCTTTGTTCCAGGAATCAAAACCCATTGAATAATGAGCATCAAAATTACCAGCTTATATTTTCTTTCCCATGTGTGTTTCCCAGCGGATTGTATGAATTAAATAGAGAGACTTCCTGTGAGTGGGTAGTGAGTATATTTAGGGAGATCTACTGGTTCAGAAGGAAAGAAAAGTAAGAATCCAAAATTGTGCTCTGAAGGGCAAGAAAGTATTAAAAATGGAAAGTGCATGGAATAGAATTTAACAGTTTTTTCAGTCAGGCTATGCTGAACTGCAATCTTTGCTCTGTCTGTAACCTTATATTCAAGTCATTTCATCTTATCAATTTTTATTTCCTCACATATGAAGTAGAAACAGTCAAGATATATACCTCATATGATTTATGGTAGGCAGCACCTCTTAAAAATCTCAATCCAGGTAGGGAAGAAGCTAAAGACACTGTGTGTGTGAGACATGTAACATAAACTTTACAAAGAGTCTTTACAGAAGGAAAGGAGGACAGATACTTGGAAATCCACCCTGGGGACGTGGAACAGCGTGAGTTTAAGAAAAATCCAACTGGTTGTTCAGCAATGGAATCAATCAAGGTGTTTTATCAAAAGAGATAAACTATGGGAACTGTATTTTGGAAGGTTAAAGTGTCTGAAAAAAATTAAGAGATGTAAGGTATGCTCTGTCTCATATAATCAGCAGCTTCTTTTAGTCAGCTAACCCTTTTATATTTGGAATATAGGGAGGCAAAACATCATGGAAGGAAACATGTTATGGGGAAAAAATGTGGCCCACCTCATGCCAGACAGGAGACAGAGAGAAGGTAGGAAAATGGAAGTGAGGGACCAAATAAAGACATTATTCAAAGGTATGCCCTCAGTGATCCTCCTCCAACCGTCCCCCAATTTCCTCAGTTCTCACACCTTCAAATAGAGTACTACATCTTCACACAATCAGTGGTTAATCAATTGATGAAGGTAGAGCCCTCATGACCCAACACTTCAAAAAAAAAAAAGCTTCATTGGTGAACACTGCTTACATCATGGATGAAAGCATCAATATGGGAGGCCTTTTAAGGTAGTTAAGCACTATATGGAACATAAGATTATATTTTCTTAAAGCAAGCATGAGTTTTACACAAAAGAGAAAACATGACTACAAACTTCTGCAAAGTCCGACATGGGAATAAGAAAAACAGAAATGGAGCAGTAGAAAGGAATGATAGTGAGAATAACAAAATATTGTGGGAAAAGAGGCTCACTATTAACAGACAGACATGGATCTCATTAAATAGCCCCATCTCATTCAGGTACCTGGATGTTTCCCTAGTTAGAATACTAGATGATAGGTGATTGGTTTGTGTCAATTTCTAGTTGAAGGCATAAGTCATAAAACAATCCCACACCAGTTTGGAATTGTGATAAAAAAATGGTTATTTATTTAAAGGGAAAAACTTACAGATCACCATCCCAGACAACAACCCTTTGCGCGATCAGGAACAAAGTCTAACAGCCTGCAGCTGGAAGCAAGCAAGAGAGCGACCACATGGCTACCACTGCTTTTTAAAACAAAAGAGACCATTCCCCAGTGGGCTGGTATCTTAAGGGCCATTGGCTGAAGGAGCAGAAGCAGCTCCTGAAGCACTTCCCTCTTTTGTTTAAGTAAGAGAGAGTTCCAAACCCAATACAAAACAATATAACTAGGAACAGATATCAAGTATAAGATTAGAATTGCAATCAGCATAAACAATATTAAGCAAGGAACATATGCTAAATGTTTTAATAAGCATTCTATACTAAGGAGTCTAGGTCTTGTATTGGAGATGGCTTGGCTAGATCAAAAGAAGACAGTAACTCTTATCTAATCTTCAACCCTAGCAAAGGCCTGAAAAGGGAGATAATATTCCTTGAGCAGGCAGGAAGTACAATCAAATAGCTTCAAAAGTGAGCAATATATGACAGAAACAATTAGCTACCTGAGCAATCACCCAAAGTCTCATTTTGTAACGTTGAAGTGATCAACTTTGCCTATGGCCTAGAATAACTGATAGACCATTTTCAAAGGCAAGCAATTTTTCATAACCGTCTTACCCTGTCTTGGTAAGATTTGACAGTCCTGTTTATCCATTTCTGGATACTATATCTTGTCAGTGGTTGAGGCATGGGCATTTTCTTTGCCCAAAGGCCAGTTTTTGCCAAGAAGAAAACAGGCTCCAAGTGGAGTGTCTTTGGTGCTCAACATTCTCTCGGGAATAGATCGGTGCTTCCAGGAGCAATTATGTCTCATGTCAACAAAATCCTAAGTTATTTAAATGCCATGTTCCACAGATCCTTGAAGTGGTTGAAGATTATCTATCTATACAGAATATAATCTCTATGTATCTAAAGAACCTGATTATTCTAACTATGACAAACACAGATGACTATTGATCTATAATTCTTAATACCTATCTAACTTAAAGACTAAGACAATAAACAACTGTGCAATAAATGAGGACAATGACCAAATGTAAACAATGTACAGGTATCTTGATTAGAGGCAGAAATGCACACTGCAATATTGGTATATATATATATATATATCAATACATAAAAATGTTTTAAACAGAGGTAAAGCATGCATGGATACAATATTCAATATAATTTAACTTTGTATCAATATACAAGGATCTATACCAATGTAATTGTAAACAATAACTCACAAATACCAATCTATTATCCCATCATCCAATTTTCCCTCTTTTTTTTTTCTCAAAAAGGTCCCTGAGCTTATAAAATTCCTTCCCCAACCCTAAACCATACAACAATTATAATCAACCCCTAAATGATGTCCCTAAGCCTGAGGACAAACTTTGCTGGGAGAGGGGACGTCATCTTCTAGAATTACTTCCAGCTGTCATGGGGGCGACGTTCTTTCTAGGGGATCCTGTGAAAGTAAAATGATGGTTACATTTCAAGATTAATGTCTGGTAAGATTACAAATAGTTGCTGAGTATTTTGTGGAAATCTGGCCAAAACATTGTAAAAGATGTGCACCATTTCAGCTAACCAAGTTGGAACTGTCTTGTGCAGCTGGTACCCAAAACAGGTCTTGTAGTAGCGCTATCAGTATCATGATGTCATATCAACCAGGTGGAGTTGTTGTTATGGGGCCCCATCTTCTTCCTGGAAACTTCAAAGATTACTGCAGGAAAATTCATTTCTCATTGTGGAAAACTTAGACATTACTTATATAGACATATACAGACATATATATTCAATGAAAGGTATGATAAAGACAAAAATAGATATGAAGAAAAGCAAAGATATTTTCTAAATTCTTTTTTCTTTCTGTACCACATCAAATGGCTCTTGACATGAGATAAAAACTCTGGTTTTTTTCTTTAAACAACATGCTTGGATTTAAAGAAGGACAGAGCCGTTGTCCAACTCTAAAACCAGCTCTATATATTTATAAACATATGCATACATACATATACATATATATAAATGTATACATTGTATCAATTGTACTTATGAACCATATTTGATTTTCTTGATGATCCTTCTTGGATAGTTATTTTTCTACCTGTCACCATTTAAATATCAGGGGTTTCTTGAATTTTTGAAGATGAGTATTTTCCTGCAAAATCAAGAACAGGACCCTGCCTCCATCCAAAATGCTTTTCTTACCACTTGTGTGGTTATCACCAGTATGGATGAGCTCTCATTTCATTTCTCTGTTTCAATAGCTTTCTCCTGTTCAAATCAAATCTTTATTAATTTTGATGGTATCCATAATTTTTCATCTCCTGTGGAAACAAGAGCAAAACCCCTTCCCCACCGTAGTACATCTCCTGGTTTCCATTGTGAGGTCAACACATCTTTGAATTATACTGGTTGATTCAATTCAGTAGTTTTTTTCCATCATCCAATGCCTCTCTGCCACTGTTGTTCCTTTCTCATTAGCTTTAAGAAAATTCAAGTTTAACAAAGCATTATGCAATCTATTTCTGGGGGTATTTTCTGTCCCTTTCTGTTTGTTCAGCATATCCTTTATTGTATGATTTGACCTTTCTATAACTGCCTGACCTGTAGGATTATTTGGTATACCTGTAATGTGCTTTATATTGTAATAAGCAAAAAAGTGTTTCATTTTCTTAGATACATATGCTGGACCATTGTCTTTCTTTATTTGTGCAGGTATACCCATGATGGCCATAACTTCCAATAAATGTGCGATTACCAAATCAGATTTTCTGAGCTCAGGGCAGTTGCCCATTGAAAACCTGAATATGTGTCTATGGTGTGGTGTACATATTTTAATTTACCAAATTCCATAATGTGGAACACATCCATCTGCCAGATTTCATTCCTTGGAGTACCCTTTGGGTTACTTCCTGCAGGCAACAGTGTTTGATTATAGAAAGAGCAAGTAGGGCATCTCTTTATCCTCTCCTTAGCTTGTTGCCATGGAGTAGAAAACTTTCTTTAAACCTTTGCTATTGACGTGATGTTTTTTATGAAATTCTGAGGCCTGCAACACGCTTCCAATCAATAATTGATCAATTTCAGCATTACCTTGTTCTAGAAGACCAGGCAGACCCATATGGGATCGGATGTGTGTTATGTAAATAGGACAAAGCCTATTCCTGATTATGTCTTGCACCTGGATAAATAATGAAGTCAATTCTGTGTCATCTCGTATAAATTCAGCAGTTTTAATATGCAAGATAACTCTTTCTGCATATTATGAATCCATAACTATATTAAGAGATTCTTTAAAATCCCTTAGCACCATAAGAATGGCATATAATTCTGCCTTCTGATCAGAATTATAAGGGCTTTGTTCCACCTTACTCAATTCTTCTGATTTGTAACCTGCTTTCTCTGATTTATTTGCATCAGTATAAAATGTATGGGCTCCAGTTATTGGTGCATCATGTACAATTCGAGGAAGAATCCAAGAAGTTCTCTTTATGAGGTTAAGTCTATCACTTTTGGGATAGTTGCTATTAATTTCTTCCAAAAAATTAGCACAAGCTCTTTGCCATGGTTCATTGCCCTCCCATAACGTTTTTTATTTCATCAGTAGTAAAAGGAACTATAATTTCTGCTGGGTCTATACCTGCTAGTTGACTAACTCTCAGTTTACTTTTTATAATTAATTCAGAGACTTTTTCCACATAAGTTTTAAATTTTTTACTTGGTTTATGTGGTATAAATATCCATTCTAGAATAATATCTTCCTTCTGCATTAAAATTCCTATAGGAGAAATTCTGGAAGGCAATATGACTAAGATACATCTAAGATTTGGCTTCACCCTATCCACATGTGCCTCCTATAATTCTTCCTCAACCATTGTCTGTTCCTTTTCTGCTTCAGCTGTTAAATCTCTGGGACTATTCAAATCTTTATCACTATCTAAGATTTTGTTTAAATGAACTATTAGATCAGGTGTTATCCCAACAGCTGGTCATAGACTGGAAATGTCTCCTAACAATCTTTGAAAGTCATTAAGAGTCTGTAACCAGTCTCTCCTAATTTGTGCCTTTTGTGTTCTAATTTTCTGTAAACCTATTCTCCTCTTTGAATCTTTTCAGGAGCAATATGTAATCATTTAGACAAGACTTTCATTACTTCTTCAAACATCCTTTCTAATGTATCTTTATTTGAATCAGAAAAAAAAATGTCACCCATGTAATGGTAAATTATAGACTTAGGATATTGCTTATGAATTATTTCCAATGGCTGACTTACAAAATATTGGCACAGTGTGAGACTATTGAGCATTTACTGTGGGAGGATAGTCCATTGATATCTCCTAGAAGGCTGAGAATTATCATAAGTAGGCACTGTGAAGCCAAATTTTTCTCTATCCTTTTCTTTTAAAGGTATAATGAAAAAACAATCTTTCAAATCAATAACTATAAGAGGCCATCCTTTTGGTAATAGAGAAGGCAAAGGAATTCCAGATTATAGATGACCCATAGGTTGAATCAGTTCGTTGACAGCTCTTAGATCTGTCAACATTCTCCATTTACCAGACTCCTTTTTTTACAACAAACACAGGAGAATTCCAAGGGCTGGTTGATTCTTCAATATGGTGAGCATCTAGTTGCTCTCATACCAGCTGTTACAAAGCCTGTAATTTATCTTTAGCTAGAGGTCACTGCTTGATCCATTTTGGCTTCTCAGTTAACCATTTTAAAGGTAAGGCTGTTGGTACCTCTAAATGTTTGCTAGTTGCTGTATGTTCTTATACAGCTTGAATGGCTGGTGACCTTTTACCATAATACCTCATTATACCCTTCCCAGAATTATGAGTTCCTGGGACTACAGGAATGTTAATCTGGGTATTCCATTGTTGTAGCAGGTCATGGCCCCATAAATTTATTGCTATATTGGCTATATATGGCCTTAGTCTTCCTATTTGCCCTTCAGGCCCTATGCATTCAACCCATCTCATGCTTTGTTTTACACGAGATAGGGTTCCAATTCCCAGAAACTGAACATCTACCTCTTGAAGAGGCCAATTTGGATGCCAAGATTCTAGAGTAATGATACTTACATCCACACCCGTGTCTAATAGGCCTTCAATAAAGATGCCATTTACACAGACTCTTAGCTTTGGTCTTTGATCGTTAATAGAAGTCTTACAAAATATACGTTTACTCTGTTCTACTGGATTTTTGACTCATCCTCCACATTTAATCCATCATTTAGACCAATATTTCTTTTTCAGCAGGCATTGGATTTTTTAATTTTCTTGGTGAGACATATTCTCCACTATAACTGGGAATGTTTGGGCCACTTTTGGCTTGGGGGCCTGTGAGAGGCCCCTCAATGTGTTTCCTGATGGTATTGGGTTGCCTTGTCTGTCTGTTGTTGACCTACATTCCTTCATCCATTGTCGGTCTTTACCACACCTCCTGCATATACCTAAAGGCTGAGGTCTCCTATTTTTGTTGTTCCCAGAGGAGATATTATTCCTAGAGATTCCTTGCTTGCAATCCCTTTTCAGATGTCCTAATTTACCACAATTGAAACATTTGTCAGTTTGATGTCTCCTCATTGCGTTGGAATCGCTTCTCCTACCCAAGATTCATTATTATAGCCAAATGTCTCAACATTCATCACATGTTGAATCCATTCATCCATAGGTGCTGATCTAGACATTAAAGGCCCAATGATCTTTTTACATTCTAAATTTACATTTTTAAAAGCCAGAGAGTCAAGAATTATTCATCTAGCTTCTGGGTCTGTTACTCCTACTTGCAGAGCCTTAATTAATCTTTGCAAAAAGTCAGTAAAGGGTTCTCTCTGTCCCTGCCTAACCCTGGTATATGATTCAACCCTTTTCCCTGGTTCTTGTATCCTACTCAAACACTCAAGGCTGCTCTGTGGCATAGGGACAATACTTCTTTGTCATAAAGAGCTTGGACCTGTGGATCAGCATGTGCTCCTATGCCAAGAATTTGATATTGGGAAACCTCCACACCTTTTGCTAGCTCTTCTTTGCTGTTCCACATGTTTGGATTCTTCTCTGAAATAAATTCCAAACATCAAGGAAGGTCCATCATCCAATACTGCGGACACTAACTGAGAGAAATCATCGGAGTAGCTCTGACATTAGAAGCCCGTGTCCTTATCATTTCCTTAACAAATGCAGAGTGCAAGCCATAATTAATGACAGCTTGCTTAATTTCTTTTAGATCATTCATTCCTATTGGCGTCCATCTACCTTCTTTTGCTGCCTTTGTGCCTTTAGAAGTTGATGCAGAGTAAACTACAGGGTATGATGCTAAAACCCTGGGTAAACCAATTCTGACAGCCAGTGGTCATGTTGTATCCTGTCCTTGTGCCTTCTTACTCTGTTCACCATCTCCAATGGTTTCCTCAATCATTTCAAATCTTTTTATCATTGTCTCCCATAAAGCCTGAATCTCCTTACCTGCATATGTCTAGTGATTTCACTAAGTTATCAATTTTTGGGTCCCTATTCTGCACCTGTAATTCCAAGGTTTTAATGTTTCCCTCCAAAGATAACATATCCTCCTTGAACTTTTCTTGGATATCGTGCAGATTGCCATCCTGGAGGTACATTCTGTCTGTTAACTTATCAAAACTTTGTGATAACTTCTGAACATCAAATTCAACAGTATGAACCATTTCAGGTAACTTCCTAGTACCCTTGGATATGGAGTTGATTTTGCCTATCATAGTATCCACTTGTTCAGATAACCTCTGATTTTCAATAATTTTAATCCTTTCAACTAGCCATTCATTATTAGTCTGTAAAAATTATATTGTTCTTAGGAGTGCCATACTCTTCCTTAATGATAGACTATGGGGAAGAAAACTGAAACCTAGTAACCAGTAAATTGAGGTATCCCCATAGTCATATAAACCTCACATGATATAATCTTTTGTATTAGTAAAGAAAGCAGTAAAAGTTGCAATGGAAATGAAAACTGCCATATTACCTATTATCCAGCAGGTGGCACTGTTGCCGAGTCACGAAGAACCAATGCAAAGATCACAGAAACGAGGTCCCATTTCCGTGTCTGCCTTAGTATTTGTTAAGAACTGGGAAATATGAGTTGCTCAACAAAGTAAATGTAATTAAATCAATTCCATACATGAAACCAGAAACCCAGAATCCAGGGGTAGAGAACAGAAACCTGGAAGCTGTGTATGCCTCCATGTGACAAAAAGTCGCCCCAAGGGGTTGCAGTATTCAGCAACCACTTGCGCTCTGACTTGTGCTGTTTAAGTGCTGCACTGCAAGGGGGATTTCAAAACCACTCAGAAAAGAGCAAACCAGGCAGACAGAGACTGTCTGGGCCCCTGGAGCCTGGGAGATGTGGAGTTTAAATCCACATGGGGAGGCAGCTGAGGGAGACCCTATGCCAAGCCAAGCTGGTGGCAGGCAGCCAAGCCAGGGGTGTTTTAAAACCAAATGTTGGGTGGCAGATGAAGCTGTAAGTCACAAAACAATCCCACACCAGTTGGGAATTGTGATTAATAAAATGGTTATTTATTTAAAGGGAAAAACTTACAGATCACTGTCCCAGACAACAGCCATCTGCACGATCAGGAACAAAGTCTAACAGCCTGCAGCCGGAAGCAAGCAAGAGAGCGACCACATGGCTACTGCTGCTTTTTAAAACAAAAGAGACCATTCCCCAGTGGGCTGGTATCTTAAAGGCTATTGGCTGAATGAGCAGAAGTAGCTCCTGCAGCATCTAGTCACAGAAAATAATACTAGCTAAGCAAATAGAACTTCAGCTCTCCTAAAACCCTCATGAATGGTATAAGATAAAATAATAAAATGTCCTTCATTCTTTATTCTATGGAGTACTGGAGCATTTGCTACAAAACAAAATGAAGCAAACAAACAAACAAACAAAAAACACTGACAACTGTGTACCTCTGTGACCAGATATCACCCTACAATCACTAGTATTTCTTTTTCTTTTGTTAAAAATGCCACAAAAAATGGCCAAATCAAAAGTAAAATAACCCAGTGGTGCATTGATTAAAAGGATCATTACCTTTTCATTTTTGAGTATAAAATAGCACAGGCTACAGACATGGAACATATGAAACATTTATATATATATATAATCTGGGGAATGTAAGACCAAAGAAGACTTCTGGGGATGCTGCAAATAGCTTAGATCGATAATTATTGTAGATGGTAAGTTGTTCGCTTAGACTCAGGAGCATGGCGAGGTACTCAACATCAATACACAAAGTGACAAAACCATCTGCGCCATGCAGATTAAAACCCTAAGTATCCTGTCTCTGATAATATTTACCTTGGATTTATTCAGTACATTAATCATACTTTACATAACAAATTTCATCTTCTGAGAGCCTCCAAATTCAACAGCTGTCACTGGGGAAATCAAAGTACAGAGATTTGGTAATTTTCCCACATCAGGCATGACAAATCTGAGCTGTACTAGTCAGAGTTCAATCAAGACCTTAGGATCACTATAAATGTTTTCTAATAAAGAATATGTTTCAAGTAACTTTAAACAGTGATATAATGAAGGAGGACAAAATTAAGAGACAAAAGGTCACAGTGATGTCACCTGTAATCCCTCTTGTTCCCAGGACACACCAATAGCAGAGCTTGCACAGTGCTATAGAAAACTAGGAAACCCAAATTCCAGATGAAAAAGGAAGATGTTGCCTTTGAAAGCAGTAATAGGCATGAGCCCCCTGTGGGTCAGATCCAACAGGACTTGTTTAAAAGAGCTGTATAAGAAGAAGGAGGTTGATAAGTTTTACCTGATTTTGTGTATGGCATTGAAAGGATTACACTGTCTATCCGTTAGACATCTTATACACACTCCTTCCATGGTCACTCCAAACATGAATTGAACAAAAAAGCAAAGAGACTGAATATTACTCAAGTTAAGCTTATCAGTTAAATCAGTGGTCCTTCTGATTTCTGAAAGCAGAATTCCCCCTGATATTCAGTTTCCAACTGAAAATTAGCACTAGTGTAAACTGAGAATTTGTTGGGTACGTGCTTAGAATGTCAGAGTGAACGAAGCATGTCTAGGTTTGCTCCATAAATTAAAAGTTTGTTAGTATTGGAATATTTTCATACATTGATTTACCAAGCTACTCCATGAGCTTTGCAAAGGGAGAGAGGAGGTTATAGTTCAGTCTCATCTATAAGGTAGTATCAGGTTAACACACCTCCAGTGGTTTGTGAGCATTGCCAACTTGTGACTCACTCAACCAGTGATTATATTGTTGAGCATTTCAAAGACAACAATTGGGAGATATTTGATGAGAGAAAAGCAGCCTCATTTCCAAGCTGTGTTTCTGAGACTGTGAAAACTTTCTGTTCTTTGATTATAAATGCTTTCTGAAATTCCTATGTGTCTAAATACTTGGGAAAGACACAAACAAAAACAGTAGTCCCTGCCCTTTCTGAAATACAAAACATCTCCTATTGTCTCCTGGCTCAGTGAGGAGAACCAATTACAGAGCTTGTCAGAATGTTTCAGGAGGGTTTTGCTCTTTACTGAAATGTTGTTTTGTGTTCTCTGTGTACAAAATCTGCTCTATTGTGGGCTCCTGGCAAAGTGAACATGAAACACCTGTTGTTAAGTATGAGCTTCAGGAAGTGCAGGTTTGGTTTATTTAATTACACAAGAGGAAAGAAACACTTCATCTATATTTTTGTAGCCTCTTATGTATGCCCATAGATGGAGATTTGGTATTTAGAGTCAAAACTCTGTTATCCTTCTTCCTAAATTTACTTTTATTTTTTTACAGTAAACAATGTATCAAAATCTATTAATGTTAGAAATGGAGAATATCATCTGTTAGTTGAAAAATAATGTATATGTGTATGTGTTCTGGGGGGCCTTAGGATTTTGTCATTACTAATATTTATCTTGAATTTATTCAGTATGTTAATCACACTTTACATAACAAATATGTAAGTGCATGTGCATGCTTTAGATATATACTTATCCCCAAGGTCCCCATGGGACCTCAAAAAATGTGTACACTTTGTGCTTATGCACATAAATATGTTTAGTTACTATCAAACTTACTAATGAATAGAAAGTACTTAAAATAATGAAATATATAACACTTAATCATAGACCCTATAGGTCATTGAAATTCAAAGCCAGTCTCTAGTTGCAATTCAATCATGGGTTCATGATAGGAATTGCATCCCAAAGCACGATTTCTTTTCCCAGTGCAAATTCATGAGGTCTCTGATGATCTTAAAGCATTTCTCAGCCTTGTAATATTTATACTGATATACTGAAAACTCTTTCATCAGAAGTACTAAAGTCCTGATGTTAGCATGTACCAGTTCAAGTTGTGTAAACCCTTACAAACTCGCTACATTCCAGGAGGAATTAGGACAAAATGTACAATAATTTATCATGATGTATCATTTTCCTTGCAGAACTAGCCATAAGACTTTTAGTAATGAAATATTCTAAACTACTTCAGACATAGTCAATTGTGTATACTCCTGCAACTTTTATCTTAATAACTTTGTTTCTATGCTAAAATATTAAAACTTTGGTTATATTGAGCAGCTAGCTTACAAAATTCCTGAAAACAACACTCCACTTTTAGGAGATTCAGTATTATAGCAAAATATCTCCACTGTTTTCAACTGAAGTTGAATAAACATGGAAAGAGTATGGATGTTGGGTTTCAGTGCCAAGTATTCTATGGAAATCTAAGAGAATCTCAGTTGTCCTGGTATGATATAAGCAATTATCACTATACCATCAAGGCACAACTTCAGAGACTGTGTATCAGCACTATTTGGAAAATATATGGTGAATTCAAACATTGCTGAAGACAGTTTGCTGATTCCTTGTCAAATTTACCTAAGACACAATACATATTTACTCATTTATTTAATATATTTATGCATATTTTGTAGTAGTAGAGATTATTCTATGGCATTATTCATGTTAGACAAGCACTCTAACACTGAGCTATACAGCAGGTCTTTTCACTATTTATTTTAAAACTAGATCTCACCAAACTACCCACTCTGACCTTGAACTTGGGATGTTACATGTTTCTCAGAATGAGTAAGTATATATTTGAGAAATCTTGTCTGACTCTAATCAGACAGCATAAAAATGATAAAATTCATCATTTTGGAATCAGAGATTAGAGAGCAAGCAGAACCCCAAGAGTGAATGTACATTTGACTTTGACTATCAATAGTTGACTTTGGAGTAAATAAGAAGAGGCAGAAGAAAAAGATAAAAACTTTCAGGGGAGTCCAGTCTGATATGAATTAAGGAAAAAAGACACAGAGAGTGGGAGGCAGAGCTCGTGACACAAGTGAAATGGAATTAAAGGGAGGAGTTCTAGCATTTGTTGAAGGAGATTGCATTTGAATGCTTGATTAGAGCATTGGACTTTCATAGGAAATGAGATATGAGCTTATCTTGACATAGAGTAAAGGCAAAAGCAGTTGTGTTTTATGAAGATCGGCCAGCATAACAAACATTGTTAAAAATATAGAAAAAGAACAGAGGAAACTCTGAAATATAAAAAGCCTTCTGCATGCTACTACAGGATTCCCTGAGAGAGTTAATAAGGATTAAACTGGACTGATTACACTTGGGCAAGAAAGAAAAAAATGAGTACAGCTTATGATGAAATACAAGATATTGTTATTGCTCTTGGTTATACCTAAGAACTGATGTAAAGACCTTCAGTGCTGACAACACCACATATTGAGTCACAGATCATGGTGCTTACCTGAAACCATCAGTCCTACTGGCTAGAGTATATTTCATAGTTCTGTAAGGTGATATGCTACTATGTGTGGATAAAAATAATAGTATTACTCAACTAAGAACACTGCCAGCTACAGTAACTACAGGCCACTGGTGCAATAGTGGTACAAGTGTTATTGGAGTAAAAAACAATTTCTAGCTGTATTTAAAGTTCTGCAAGATAGAACTTAAATTTGTGACTGGGTATTTCATAGTCTATAGCGGTGTCCTAATATCATTCTAGTAAATGGATAAAGGATAAAATATTAAATTTCCTCCTAAGCACATGGATTAGTAACTCTCCCAATCCTTATACAATAAGCTTCTTTTAACACTACAGTGGGATTAATACAGAGACTAACAACTATACAATGTGCAGAGACAATGATACCATGGAGTACTCAGCTCTACAGAGCATAGCTACATCACATCCTTACCCCCAAGTGTCAGAATCATTACACAGGAGTGAGAAGGCATAAAGACTATAAGAACAATAGGCAGTGGGCATCTGTAGTGATACAGTATTTGACTGACCAAACAGTTCCATTGCAGATGTGAACTTACAGAGAAGTGTCTGAATGTATAAGACCTGCACAAGATAAGGAGCCAAAATCTCAACAAAAGTAGAGAGGAGGGGATTCATGAAATTTGATCACTACCTAAGGATCTTTCAGCAAATAGTGGCTACTCACAAAGGGGGAGTCAGCTTTCTTTAGCATACATCTCCTAAGAGGCTACTGATGCTCCAGTAGACAGTTCTATACATATACACACTCTGTAGACTCAGTGAATTTTTAAAAAGAACATAAAATTAAGAAGGAATAATGGGGAGGGTATGGAAGAAATTGAAAGGGAGGGAGAATGGGTAGTTTTGCTTAAAATGCATTACATACATGTATGAAATTCTCAGAAAATGAGCATTGTTATCAAATCCTGAAAAAGGATAAAGTACAGACTGAAGGTTACAATATTCTTAAATTATGATACAATATTTAAAGGTATCTGTATCTGCTACCCTTATATAGATTGTAACATTGATTATATTTGAAATGTGCCCCCTCTTAAATCAACCCTAAATCTTACCTGTATAGGTCATCAAGAATACCAGCAAAGGCCTGGTTATCACTCTACACCCCAATTTATGGTTTAAAAAAATAGAAACAGTCTAATGCCAACTATTGTAATATGATTAAATTATTTATATTAAAACATGTTTTAGGGTGATATCCACAAAAATTATTAAAGGTGTTTAAGAATATTAGATTACTTCTCAGGAGTCTTGTGTGCTTAATTTGATTGTTCAATCATTTACATATTTATTTAAAAGTATATATTGGACATATTTTCTTGGATGGGCTCTGTTTGTTAGAAGCAAGCAAAGGCATGGCTCTTTTAAGAGATATTTTCCTGATTCAGCCATAGCAGGAAAAAAAGCCTTGGCCTTCTGGACCATGCTGCCAGCACAGCCTCTGCCAGCACATCTATTGGGAGATGGAGCTTTTGAGCGGGGTTTGTGAGCACTGGGCTGCAACTTGCTTGATGACAATGAGGACCAGTTTTGTGCCTGGAACTGCGGCAGTGTGTGCAGCTCAGAGGCACAACTACCACCATGCTGGACTGTGCATTACAAACAGAAAGTACTGTAAATGCCATAGTAATAGCACAGCTTAAGTTTTAGACTGAGCAGGCAAGCAGCTACTTCTGTTTTTCCCCTAATAATGGTGCAGCTTAAATTTTAGGAAGCGCTTAGCATTTTAAAAACTGCTCTTGGACAGTAAAAACTTACAGATATGCAATGAAGACAAGTCCAGATAAAAAAGATCTATAAATGGGTCACAGTCTTGGATAAATGTACATAGGCTGGAAGAGAGAAGAAAAAGAGTATAGTCATAAAATAAAGTTAATGCTTAAAAAAAATGGGAGTCCTTATATAGAGTACAGATAGACTTATATTAAAAGGAGTAAAGAAAAATAAGCCATGTAAAATTAAAAAATTCACAGAATATGGATTATGTATATTATTGTGTTATCTTTGAATTTTTTGACTGCAGAGAGACATTTCATTCTGGGGACTGCTAAGCTAAACCAGCATATATATTTTAAAGGTATCTTAATTCCAAAATTTGAGTCTAAGAATATGTTGCTTTGGAAAAGAGATTCTTTTTTGTTTTCATAGAAGAGGAGAATCTGTTGATTGCTTCTAGACCAATATGGTTTGATAGACCATGTTCCCCTGAAAGGTCACCGTGAACACCCACAAAGAAATTACTTCGCCTGTCTCCTGACTGAGATGAGCCTATTACACAGGATACACCATGAAAGACCTGATCAATAGCACCTTCAAACAGCAGGAAGCAGTTTGGATAAAACTACACACATATTCCCAAATGTTATCTATAAATGTTTGTGTACATTTCAAAGGGGGTATTTTGCATTGGTATGGATCTTGCTCTATTGATACAAATTTAAGGTCAATTTTGTTATATGTATATTTTTGCTCTTTATTAACATATTGTGATTGTGTAGTTGATTTAAAAATGTAATGTAAAATTAAGAAATATAGGCTAATAGATAGTCATCTATAATAGTAAAGATTGTAGTCATGTTAGTTAGGATTTCTAGATATATAGAGATACATTTCAGTTAGTTAGGTATTCTTCAAACATTTCAGAGACCTTCAGTATATGGCATTTAGATGTTTTAAAAAATTAGGACTTTCCATGACAGTGAGACACAATTGTTCCTGGCAGTACCAAGCTACTTCAAAAGGATGATGGGCATTGAAGAGTCTCCTTATGGAGTTGGTTAGCCATTTGGGCAAGAAACTGCTCTTTTCTGGATTGCTTCACTGCATATGTAGGACATGCAGAAAAATGACTTCTGAACTTGCCTAAAGGTGAGACAATCCTTCAGGGTTCTTGCTACATGAAAGAGTATGCAAGACATTCTGCAGGATACAGAAGAAAGTGACTGGCAAACTGCCAATATAGGTAGAACTGTCTTTGAAATTTTCTGCTCATTTCAGGGAGACACCATGGATCCCACCTCATAGATATGCTGAAACATTGCTGGTAGGCCACGACCTTGTGGTGATATACAGATTACTAGAAATGGGTTAAACTAAGATGTAAGAGTTAGCCAATAAGAAGTTAGAGCTAATGGGCCAAACATTTTTAATTATTATTTAATTAATATATTAATAAATATATTTAATTATATGGTTTCTGTGTGGTTAGTTCGGTTCTGGGCAGCTGGGATGAACAAGAGGGCCCTCCTACATAGTGCTATGAAAGAGAGATATCATAAAAATTAGGACTGACACTATAGTAACTACATAGAGTTTATACTACTCTAGATATGGACAAAAATGGAAAAGTAACATCATGTGCAAATAAGTTTATTATAACATTTGTGAAGTTCACTGAATACAGTGAAAGAGTTGAAATAGTTACAATGAAAGCAGCCAGTACAGAAAGGTCTAAAGAGTACTGCAGATAATTGAATATAAGGTACAAAAGCTCAACATGTGAAATGTCTTGATATTTTTTGAATATATACATTTTCTACTGTAAAAGTTTTAGCTTAGTTTATTGTATATAAAAAGAATGAACAAGTATGTCTTCAGATGAACAAAGTATACAAAATAAAAATTGTTCAATGATCTTTTGTACAAGCTAATTTTTTTATTTTAAGTATCCAGAAAGTTTTAATCATGGGAAGAAAAATTTGCTATTTTGAGTAACACCAATGTGATGTTTAAATAGTAGCATAGTTATTTATAAATTTAAAAATATTATATGATGTTATTAATTGTACAGATTGCACAATGTTCTGATGTCAGTTTTAATACTAGAAAGCAATAAGAACAAAAACAGTTGTGTTAATAATGCTCATCCTCCTGCAGTCTCAGCACTAGTTAGGAAGAGGTAGGTGGATCATTTGTTCAAGGTCATTCTTGGATACACAGTGAGTCTGAGTCCAGCATGGGATACAATATGTCTTGTCTATAAGAGTTAGGGAGAGAGAAAAAGAGGGAAATGGGGATAGAAAAAAGAAGAAGAGGAGGAGGATGAGAGGAGGAGAAACAGAGAAGAGGGGAGAGTCCTTGACACACTTTTTCACACATGTTGTGGTTGAAATGCTATCTATCACATACCCTTCTGCTAAGGGATCTCCTATGTCATGTCAGCCTATACACAAGCCATTCACTTTCAATGCTGACAAAACAGAAATGCCTTTCTACATCATCACTAGACTCAGGACACAATTTCATTCAGGGTTTAGGAATCAATTACTTGGGAATAAGGTTTGATGATCTAACAACCACTTTTGTCATGGCCATTGCATTAAAATGGTGTTTTCAGCATTCAACTTTGGGCCATCTCTATCAGAAATTGCAAAGATGTCACTTTGCTTAGAAGTATTGCCTCATGTTTTGTTCCTAAAGGTGCTATTATGCTAACCATAAATCTGAGCAGACCATAGGCAGAGTGTGAGTTGTGATGTACTCAATATTCATCATACATGAACCCAAAGGGATATCCATTATGTGCTTCTGGGGTCCTTGAGTAAAACAGGTTTATTACACCTGCCAATTTCCATGGATTTGCTGTGTGATACATAGTCTTCTGTTAAGAATTCTTGATCACAGTGAACATTTCCATTCTTGTGGCTTTACACTTCAGGTAGCTTATTTACTCTGGCTCTCAAGTCAATAAAAGACTCATTTGAAACAGAGCAAAGTCAAGATATCACAAATACTCCCCAATGAACTTTCCAGAGGTTGGTAACTGTGAGTATTTATGACTTGTATTTTTCTACGGAATTATTTTATAAAAATTGCTGATGGCATTTTATGTTTTATTTATTGGTATCAGTCCTAAAATATCTTAATTAAAAATCAATGGTTTGACAGAAAATTTGAAAATAAATATATTTGTATGTAAACAATAGCAGGAACAATCTAGCAATTTTAAATTTCAGTTTCTCAAAAGAAATTGGTATGGTTGGGAACAGCATCACAATTAGCCTTGAGGACATGATACAAACCTTACAATACTAACAATACAATACTGGCCATTAAGTCTCGCTGTCTCCATGCCCATGTCTTTGAATTACGCAGTTTGTTTCTGCAAAGCATTGTCAGACTCGAAACCTAATATTTCCTTAGATATTATCTGACCAGATAGGTGCTCAGGAGAAAAGGAGAGAGAGAGAGAGAGAGAGAAAGAGAGAGAGAGAGAGAGAACATGTGTAAGTATGCCTACACATGGGGACATGGAGGATAGAGGTCAATGGCAATGGCAATTCCTCAGGCACTGCCCAACGTTTTCAAGGGAGTAGATGTGGATCTCTCCAGGTCCTCCACATTCAGATTACAGAGCATCATAAACAACTTTAAAAAATTGTTTTGGGAGTCAAACGCACACCTTCACACTTTCAAGGAAAGAAACTTTACCAACTGAGCAATCTTAGGGCCCTCAGGTTATGTTTATAAGATTCACACAAAAACACTCAACCCAGAACAAAACAAACAAATACAAATGATATATAAATGAACAATCGTAGTGAGAGCATGATCCATTTAGGCCATGACATTTGGGGTTGCTTGCCCTCTGGGCATGGTTTCTTCTGAACATCTGACCTGGTAAAACTGAGGAGGAGGCCTAGTGCACTCTCTCTCTCTTGGACTGTGGAGTGGGAGCAAGCTGCCAAGAAACAGCTTGCCTTAGGCCTCTTCACTCTAAAGGCAGTGGATTATCATCAGCATCTACTTGGTTCTGTATTTGTGAGTTTGTTTTCCCATTGCAACCCTTAATAAATTATTAAATAGGCTTTTGTGGGTTCTCACTTCAAATGATTTTTGATTATTGGCCAAGTGAATTGTTTTAATGGTTACAATGCAAACAATATAATTTTGTTAAAATAATAAAGCTTATACACGAAGCATCGTGCAGAAATACTTAAGGTGAGTCTTAGTGTTAGGGTTTCTATTGCTATGAGGAATCACCATGACCAAAACAATTTGAGGTGGAAATGCTTTACTTTTCTTATTCTTCTATATCACAGTTCATCATAAAGGCAGTCAGGCTTGGAATTCAAGCAAGGCAGGAATCTGGTTGCAGAATCTGATGCAGAGACCCAAGGAAGGAGTGCTGCTGTTTACTGGTTTGTATCCCACAGCACAACCTGCTCAGCCTGCATTTGCATATAGCTTACACCACCATCAACTCAGGAATGGTGACATCCAAATCAAGGAGCTGGGCTCTCCCATATCAATGACTAATTTAAAATTGCACAATATACTTACCTAAAGGCCTTTGTTATGGAGGTTACTATTTAACTGATGCTTTCTTCTCTAGGAGCTATGACTCTCACTTGTCTATACTGACATAAAACTAACCATCACAGGAGCTGTGAATTCCCAATGCCAGCTAACTATGTTCCCTTGAGCTTGTGCTTATTTTTATTGTATTTGAGACTCAGGTTTGATCATCGATCCTCATTGATGATATCACTAAGAACTGTGGCACTTCCCTTGAGCTCTGAATTTAAAACTTGCTGTCCTTGCCAAGTAGTGGTGGTTTGTGAGTTTGAGGCCAGCCAGGTCTATACAGTGAGTTCCAGGACAGCCAAGGCTACACAGAAAAACCCTTCCCCCTCCACAAACAAAAACAAACAAAAAAACAATAAAAACATCAATAATAAAACCCCCAAATCTTCTTATACACTATCCTAGATAACTTACAATAGCAGTATATGGTTGTTCAAGTAATTACCACTTTTATCTTATGACCATCAAATTTACACAGTTACTAGCATTTAATATTTTAATTAACAATATTTAATCTGTTAAATACTAAATTTTATGATTTAGCTGTAATTGTAAAAACTGTTGTAAATTACATTGAAACATAGCATGTTACTCAGCTTTCTGTTGCTTTCATAAACACTTAAATGTATAGGAAAGTAACTAGTAAGCATTTATTTTTAGCTCACATGTACAAAGACTTGATTTTTATGATCAAATGGACCTGTTTTATTGTGAGATAATAAATAGTGAGTGCCCAGGACAGAGTAAAGTCTGTCATCTCATTTGTGCAAGCAGAAGAATGTGGGGTTCTATGGAGAATTTAAGCTGGTGTTTAAAGCCCTGCTGACCAATGTCCTGGAAAGCACTTTGCAGATTATCAAAGGAGAAAGTAAACGCATACTCAGCAACAACCTCTTCAGTCTACAGTGGTAGCATGCCTGCAAGATGAGCTAGTGCAATAGTGGCACAAAGTTTTGGGAATAACACACCAATAGCTGGCTAAGTCTAGGGCCACTCCATGAGATGGAACCTATACCTAACACTACTTAGGCCAGGGAGACTATATAGGTCAGGGACCTAAGGGAACAAACAATACTACTCTTCTGCAATAAAAGGAGTCCTAATAATATTTTACTATACTCTTCTATCCATGTCTTGCTCAGCCATCATCAGAGATGCTGCTTCCTGTGCAGTGATATTTCATTTGTATTTTAATAAATAAAGTTTGCCTGAAGTTACATGAGTAAAATAGCCACACTGATCAACATTACAGATCAGGTAATGTTGACACACACTTTTAATCCCAATAGCCACACTGGTTTGCCATAGAAACCAGGTGGTAGTGGTACATTCCTTTAATCCCAGCACTAGAGAGGAATATAAAACAGGAGGACACAGCTCTCACACACAGTCTCATTCAGAGATATCTGAAGGCAGGAACTAGATTTTGGACTGAGATAGAGGTAAGAGCCAGTGGCTGGCTGTTTAGCTTTTCTGATCTTCAGGTTGAACCCCATTTTCTGTCTGGGTTTTTAATAACCATGTTACATTTCTGCAGTGAATAGGAAGAAATATAGAGACCAACAGCTAGAAAATGTACAGAGAGTTAGAGACCATTGAATACTCCATAGTAAACAGAATGTCTCCATTAAAACCTTCCCTTGTGGAAAAAGAGGCTGAAAGAATAAAATGTCGTATGGATGGAGGACACCAAGGAAACAAGGCCTTTGAATTAGAGAAGAATGATCCCACATAGGTACTAAGCGAGCTCACACAAGGCCTAGAAGATTCTGTACCTGATGGACTCCCAGCACTGTGAGGGGACGTGCACACAAGCCTCCATCCCTAACCAAGGAGGTATCACCAACTGAAAACCCTACTCAAATGAAAAAATAGGTTTCTCCTACTGAGTCTCACTGGGTATACAAACTATTCCTAAGGATAGGCACCATGCCCAGCAATGCATGACAAGCTCACTGGCATTTTTTCTACCTCCTGTTCCTCTCTCCATTACAGGTCCTTTGTGTATATATTTTGATTTCTGATTTTGTATTTCCAGGAAATTTCTATTCATGCAAATGTGTGTGTATCTGCTTCTATGTGTGTTTCTTGTGTTTTTCTTTGGCTGTTTTTCTTCTGCTTGTTTGTTTTGCCCTATTCTGGTTTGTTTATTCTTATTTATTATTGTTGTTATTATTATTTCAGATGTCTGCTTGCATTCTAAAGATAGAGAGAGAAAGGGTGTGGATTTGTGTGGGTGGGGAAGTAGGAGGTTCTAGGTATTATCAGAGTATACTGTACGAAAAAAAAATTGCCTTCTTCCAGGTCATACTCCCTATTTGCTGAGTGACTCTCACTAGGCCCAATTTCTTCTAGGTACAATTACCATCTCCCAATAGGAATACAATGGAAACCAAGCTACCTTTACTACACAGTCCTTAAAAGACAATTAAGATATGAATTGTATGAGATTCTAAACTAGTGACTTTAATGAAATGAAATATTTAACATATTTTGAGGTTTATCTCACTATAGAAGATACATCAATTAATTGCACACACAGTTTAGGCTTCTTATACATGTGCTGTTCTAACAACAATAGAATCTGGTTCTAAGTCATTCATGCATTTCTGCCATATATTCTTATGGAGTCAACCCGGTCATACTATTTAGTGTTAATATATTAAAAACTGTAATAAAGAGGAAGAGAAGGAAGAGACCTTGACAGAAGGAGAAACAGAGACAAAATTGAAGAAGTAGGAAGAGGAAGAAGGAGAGGGGTGGGAAGTGGAAGGTGGAAGGAGGGAAAAGAGAGAGGAAGATGGGGAGGCGGAAACTTTAAATAGGAACCAAGAATATTTTTGCCCAGCTCAAGATCCTCAGTTTAATTACATCTGCAAAACATATTTTTCATCTTATATAATGTAATTTCCAAACAATGAGCCAAGATATTTGGGGAGCATTTTTAACCATCTCACAATTTTTAATTAAGTAGCTTAAATCTCTTTTCAAAAATTTCCTTAATTAAATGGACCTCTTGTTTTCCTAATATTGAAAAATGAATTATATCAAAACAAATACATTTTCAAGTGCTCACACTCTGGGAAATATCCTCAGATCAATAATGTCTAGTTAAACAGATGAGGAGTCATTACAAAGACCCCAGATCTAGTACCTTATTCCAGGTGCGAGAAGAAGTTGTGAAGTTCATTAAAGTAAATCCCGAAGTGACCAACAACAAAAATCTTGTATTTTAAACTGGAAAAGAAGGCAATTAAAATACACACCTTTTAATGGATTATAACAGTGAAAGTAGAAAGGGAAACACAGGCACCTGTGAAAGACTTGTCTCAGTTTTGGAATTATTATGGCAAGGAAGAAAGAAAGAGAGCGTATAATAAAGAAACAGAACTCCATCATCAGCCAGTTCTCTAATCTAATGTAGTTCCCACATGGAGTGAGCTCCATGAAATTCCAAACAGAACAGATTTAAATCAATGCTCTCTTGTAAAACAATATCTTCATCTTTACCTCTGGGGCAATGTTTACCCGGGATTACCATTTTTAAATGGCTATGGCTTAAAAGGAATAGATTCAATCTGTTCTTTACTGATGAAACTGTACACCAAGGACATATGATTATTTCTCCCTTAGGATAAGACAAAAGGACATGTTGAATCACATGAAAATTGTATAAATAGAAGTTAATAGAAGAGACAGAGCATTTCTCATATTTGATATGTTTTTGAGAACAATGGTTTTATTTTAATTTAGCACAAAATGTCTTTTAAAGAGCCTATGCTAATTCAATAGACACATTTAAAGGTCAAAATGTTAATGTAGAATTTTGACAGAGAGCTGAAAAAAAGTAGGCATAGAGTTCTTTAAACATGGGTAATTTGGGGGCACCTTAATGACTTTTCTGTCTTCTTTTAATCTATTACATGAAAGAATACATTACTATTTAACTCACATTTTTCTTTAAAAGAAGATGTGACATAAACCAAAACAATGCAATCACTTTGAATAAATTATGACTATGGTGCTCTGAGATGTTGGATTTGCTAATGATGGGAATATTTTGTAAGGTTTCTTATCCTTTCGATTGCTTTCCACATGTTTTAGCATCCTCATGGCTTTTCAAATCTTATGACTGCTAGTAAGATATTTTTGGTTTCTGGCATTTGTGAAAGAGAAATTTGTTATGTTTATTCTTGCATTTTCCCCACGGTATATTGAACTGTTACAAATCTGTGAGATATACATAGTAGTTGTACACAAGCAGAAGGTGAAGATGGCCAAAGGGCTTCTCTGTCATTCAAGTGATGTAGTCAGAGCTGAAGCTATGGCACAATGTGGGTAGCTCAGCTTGGCAATTAAGACTGGAACTCCCTGCAGCGGTGGGCTGTAGAGATGGCTCAGCAGTTAAGATTTGGATGCACAACTTCCTAGGACAGGAAGGAGCTGGGAGGGCCTTGGACTTCCCACAGGGCTGGGCACCATGCCCTTTTTTAAGGAAGCAGCGGGAGGGAGGGGGGAGCGGGAGGGGACTGGGAGAAGGGGAGGAAATGTAAATTCTTTTTTTTTGAATGGAAAAAAATAAAAGAATATGGGAAAAAAAAGAGTCTGCTACTTTTGTAGAGAACCTGAGTTCAGTCCCCCACATCCAAGTGGTGGCTTACAGCTGTTCTGCAGTTCCAAACTATAATCTTCTTTTAGCTTTGTCAGGCACCAGGAAGACAATTCACTCACACAAATTAAATAAAAATAGATGTGTCTCAAACAATAAATAAAGGCTAACAGTACTGAACCAACTGTACCTACTACCAGCCACTATTACAGTTTTCATCATTCTAGATCCCTTTAAGTGCAACCTTACAGCTCTTTAGCAAGCAAGAGATGAAGATAATTAGCCTAAGTCTAGGTTGATTTTTCTCATGTGAAGAATGCCACAGAATTGATTCGATCTGGACTCTATGCCCTGGTGTCATTAGACTGGGTTCTTAAGATTTTTATTTTGAAATCTGTGGAAGCCACCATGTGAAAAACTCTGATTTTTAAGCAAATGAAAGACCGTGAGGATGAAAGGCAAACCAGCATAGCTATCTCAGCTGTACGTTACGTGGAATAGTTTTGTCTCAGATGGGTCTAGCTCATCAAGATACAGAGCATCGGGCAAGACCCAAAGCATATGCCAGTGAAGCTTATCCTAAACCACATCCCATAAAACCATTATGCCAACATATGGCTATTTGATATTTCAGGTGGTTTAAAACATTTGAATTAAGGAGGTTTGTTACAAGGGAAATTAATAAAAAAATATGACTACCCTTAAATGGAGTGGAAGAATATTTTTGTCCCCCTTTGATTACTGAAGAAAAACAAAAAAGAGTTCCAAGATTTCTTTTTAGTTTTGCAAGAGCATTTTACATCACTTTTGTCTACACTTTACATTAGCATACCTTTTCTCTAATAAATTCTAAATTGAGAGGAAATAGAAATTTTCATTTTAGAGACATGAACACTTCACTGTAACTAAAATTATAAATGCATTTATAAATGATAAATCACTTAATCACACTTTACCAAATATATTTGAAAATTCATGAATTTAATAATAATGTATCAAAAGAGTTATTTTACACATTTTGAGAATTTTTCTATTTGAAGTAAAAGTTACTCTCACAAATTTATCACTTGACCACTGAAATAACTTACGGCTTCTGCATTTTCAAACTTGTTTCATCTCAAGGAAGATATACAGTACTAATATATTTATCAATCTAAACTCATAATAATAGAACACTTTACCTGCACAAGAGTTTATGAGTGGCAGCAGAATTACCAGTTTCCATAGCAACCTCATCTCCACGTTCTAAGGTCAAAAATTTCTCCCATGCAATCAGCAGGAAAGAAGATTGTATCTTCTAGTCAGTGTGTTAGCAATCTGTCTGAAGGAAACAAAATTGAAAAACATGACTATCGTAATATGTATTCCAAATGCTAAGCATTGACTAAATTTATTGAAAATATATTGTAAAAATAAAGTAACATAAATGACTATACTTTACAATACTCATATTTTGCTGAGCTTCACACATTTCAGTTCACACTTTCATAATTTCAGTTCACATACTATCTATTTGTCATCTGCTATGAATCTTACTGTAATTTTGATTAATTAGAATAGTATTCAATTCGATGCAAAACATGTGGATTAAATTTTCCATTAATTGGATTTTAAACCTGTGATTTTAACCTTCAGTGATTATATTCCAACACATCTATGTATATATAATATATTAACAAAAGTTTCATAGAGATCACAGATTTTCTAAGTGTTCTATTCAAATTATTGAGAACATACTCATTATTAGTCATCACTTTTCTTTATGTTACTAAAATGAAAACCAATATTATCACAAATTTCTGTAAAAAATCAATTGCCTGTGATATTATTTTGCAGATAGGAGATGTGCTTTGCCCAAGGGGTTACATCATAATTGTTTCTAATTTGCTTTGACATTTTAGCTATTCCATGACAAATGAGACCAACAGAAGGTGCTAGTTTGCCCTTTACTTCACAAAAGAAATCTAATAATAGGTTTATAAACACTGATAAACTTGTAAAAAATTAGAATTACCTTATGAAAAAGTCACCTGGGTCATTTTGATGAAACTATTAAATACCAAATGAAGCTTTTAGTGTTGCAGAACTATATTCAAGCTCAAATAACTTTAGAAAATAATAAAATTTGATAATTCCCAGATGTTTTAAATTTCAAAAGGCTTTCACATATTTTTGCATCTATTTATTTCAGAAAATAAATATAAATCAATCAATAAACAAAATATAATTATAAGTATGAATACTTATGAAAACAGTGATTATATTCTAGTTTATAAAATTAAAACAAATGTTTTCAAGACTTAAATAAAAGAGATGGAAATCACAGGCGTAAACAAATAGTGTTTTTTTCAAAAAACAACTCTGAGTTGATGCTACTACTTCTAAGTTCACAAGTATCTGATGACCTCACAAGTGCTCCCATGGGCTTTCCATTTCCTTTTCCATCGTGCGACAGGCAACATTTCAACTCAAGCAAAATCATATATTTCATTCATTTATTTATTCACTTGTTTGTTTGTTTGTTTATTTATACTCTCTATAAGACTTTAGTTATTTAATTTTGAGCAATAAACCTAAAATCTTAGTTTGAGAGACATTTGATAGAATAACAAAACAAAAACAAAACTTAGCAAAATTACAGCAAAAGCAAACCAAGAACAAAAATTGAATGGAAATCATAAAAAGCATTCAAAACAGAAAGGTCAATAACCTATAAGGTTTGTAGTGTTTCCAGGAAGAGCATAGGTCTATATGGGTGAATATAAGAGAGAACGCTGCTGAGGGACAAGCTGGGTTTGCAAAGACATGAACAGCATCCAGCACAATACTGAAAAGAACTATTTAAGATAGGGTGGGTAAATTTTCAAATATATGAGACCTATATATTTTCTTTTGAGTATTTGGTCAAAATTTAATTGACACCTCTACTATTCAAACGAAGAAAACAATGGGTAGAATAAATGGTGCAATTATGGAGTTGAATTTAATTCTACATTTGTCACTACGAAAGGGATGTGTTTTTTCATCTACAGTAGCAAAATAAACATTTTCCCTACTCACTAGACTACTGACATCAATTTTTTTGTATAAACCAAAGATTTTTATCATATTCTGACAGTATTTTAAGCTTTGAATTATTCTCTATCACACTTCCAAATTCTGTGGAATAATATTCACAATCGTATAAATTTAGAATCTTCCACTTCCAACTGGTTTATTTACAAAACACACCCATGACAGCAATCTGTTCCCCAATCACTATCAATACACCATCTATTAACTGTAAAGATATTGCTGGATTTACACAGAATTTCCTCCAATACTCCATAGACTCCTTAAAATCTGCTCCACGGTAGCATAACCATATTTCCCTAATTTTCCCTGCCCAAATATCTGTGTACTCAAATGTCATGACAGAATTATTAATTGTACTTCTTTCTCCCAAAAGTCACAGATTACAAGATAAATTATATGGTCCACTTATTTCATGGATATTCATTATTTCCACTACCAGACTCTCTTGTTCTCCTCTCATGATAAACGCTCTGTGACTGTCTCTAGAGAAGCACAACTCCTTATGCAGCCCCAATTTATAAAGTTGTAGCAGTATTGCTCCTGCCTCTCAGCTCCAGGAATTCATTTCATTTGCTACAGTATTTTCTAAAGGAAAATACATATCCCTTAACACTGAAACCAGAAATAGTCAAGTCAAATTTTAATATTTCCACTATTAATATTCAAGTATCTCGATCTGATATAAAATACTATTGTATAGATTCTACCATGACGTCGTCTGAACTTATGGCTAAAATCTCACAGTTTCAGTTTAGGAATTTTTGTTAAAACTCTGCAATGTATCATTTCCCTTGGTATAATGGATAGAACCCCAACTGTCAAAACCCCACCTCCACATGGGTTGCAACCCCAAACATAACCTTCTTTCGCCGACTTTCAACTCATTTCAATAACAAGGCTCCCATGATGCCAGCAGAACGTAAACTCCCCTGTTTATTTGCATGTTGCCTCCCATTCTTCTATGTCCTGTTTCTATGCCCAGTGCAGAATCTCGCACATGACCTTTCTTTCATTTGCTGCTGTGAGAAACAAATTTGTCTTTTATGCTTCCAATATTATAGAAATTTGCCCTTCCATCCAATCAACATACAATACTATCTGAAATCAGAGAATCATAAAATTGTCAACCATGCCAGTACTTATGGAAATTTAAAATGTCTAAGTCACCAAAATAATTATTTGCTAAATCTTGTTATGTATGGTGTCTACTGCTGTGGCACTTCACTAGTATCTTTACTTTTCATTTTCAAAGTACGGCAATCTTTCCACAAAGCAACCTGCTCTGAAGTATAGTTATATGTTATCCAAAGGAACCATGGTATAGTCAGAGTTTTCATCTTTTACCTTAAAAGTAAGCAGTATGGCATACTTCCTCACAGTGGTTGAGTAAGAGAGGAAGTATAGCTATTGAGAGGAAGTGCTAAGTATGTCATTGTCAGTTGAACAAATTGGCAGCTGGTAAAAATGGCTAAACTGGAAATCAGGAAAGATAGATCCAAGTACCATCTTGCTTCACTGTGAATATTGGTGCTTCATACATAATCGTGGACTCCAAATTTCCTCCTTTGAAAACTGAAGAGTTTGACATACAAATCACCTTTAAATTTTTTTGTATTTTTCTAGAGTTGCTTGATCCATCTTATTCAGTGTATAATTTCATTGCAAACATGCTGTCCTTTCCTATCAGATTGCTTATAAGCATATGGTAATGAGGGCAAAGCCCAAAAGACATTTTATTTGCTATTGCTGTATGAAGACAGTTTAAATATTTATGCATCTTTTGCCTTTTCTAAAAGTTATGTTTGTGAAAGTTAAGATTGCTCAAGGATCAGGATAATGTTCTGGCTCAATAAAAACTATCTGGTTAACAAAGGTCTGATATTTATTTACTCATGGAGACTAGGGTAGAATACTCACTATATAAAATGTATGCTGGCAAGTGATCTGAAAGGCAATCACATATGCCTAGGACCTTGAGATTACTAAGGCTAAATGGATGAAAAAAGAAAGGTTACAAAACAAACTTAACGCACAGTAACTTCTACAGTTTTAAAAGATTTTATAAATGTGTCACCTGTGTCCTATTTCAGGTGCCAGTTATAGGCCAGGAAATCTTTTAAATGGTATTTTGGATCAAAGAACTAGGTGCCTCGGTTCATAACCTAACTGCTAAGGTTATTGTTCTATTATTGCTAGATGAACTTTGTGGCTCCTAGACTGTATCTGTTCACTTTTTCTCACATGAAATTTCTCAATGTCAGTTTTTCAATGTTTCAAACACTTTAAGAAAAGACTTTGAATAAGCCTACAATTCCTTTCCTATAATTAAAAAAACTCTGATAATTCTAATATTCATGTAATTTTGAGGCAAAGTATTTCTCAAAATAATATGTGTTAGATTGGACCTTTTTATTCGATTTAGTATGAATATTTATGATTTTATGATAAACAAAAATGTTGGTAAATGATGAAAGTTTGTACACTAGGCATACATATTGTACTAGTCATACATATGTGCAGTGCAAATGTTCATTTATATTACAAATATGTATGTAATATAAATGTACTTATATAACATATAACCATATAAATTTATGAATACATATGTAAATATACATTTATAGTATATTACCTTACTGGAGGTTATTAACGATTCTCAATGTGACATTATCTATAATCACTGAATGGACAAGTCTCTAGACATGTCTGTGAGGGAGTAGGAATTAGATTATTTTAGGTTGGGAGTTTTAGCCTAAATATCCTGGGCTAAAGTTTTAGACTGTATCAAAAGAAGCAGGTTAGCAAGGAAGCAGAATTTGTCTGTTTGCAACTTAAGACACTGACACAGTTTGGGGATGTGATGATATCTGCTGCCAGAAGAACCCTGAATATGTGAAACAAAATGACTTTCCATCACTAAGTTACTCTTGTCTGTAACTTGTCACAACAATGTGTAAAATACCTAACACTCGTTAAGTTAGGCATTAACACAGGTCAACAACTGGCAGCCCATTGAGCAAATTAAACTCTCTGCCTGCATGTGTCAATAAAATTTCCCTTGAACCCACTGTGCCTATTTATGTATGCATGGTCTATGTCAAGAGAGGCGGAAAGGAATAGTAGTTCATATGCCTGCAGAGTTAACAGTATTTACTGTCTGACCTTTTATGGCTTTGAAGCTTGAGGAAATTTCTTTGCATATACCTGGACAAATGCCCTCTAAACTACACAACACCTTTTAGCAGGGAAGATTCACTCAGTACAAAAATTAGAGAACTGCATTTATCTAACTTTATATAGACAATCTCAATGAAAATACCATATGCCAAGTAGGAAAATACGCTGGATCCTGCATGTTCAGCAGCTTCAGACTTCTGTCTATATTTGACCTCTTCTAACCATGTAATTTAGACCTATATCTGATCCCAAAAGTTATATGAGTGAATAAGAAGAAATTATTGTGGGACAAAGAGATCATACCAATGCTAATTTTATTTCCCCAGACAATCTTAAAAACTTCTTTAGGTGGTTCACGATAGTTACTTTTGCTTCTGATTTTTTAGAAGAGATAAACTATCTACCTTTTCACTCTAAAATCCAACTATTAGTTCCTGAATTACCTATGAACCAGAAATAAATATAAATGTCATATGAGAAATATAAACTCTACATGAGAATTTGGGAAATCTTGTGATAATGCCACCATCATTAAAATTGGTATATCCATTAGGCATGGTAGATAATGAGACTTATCATAACGAGAGAGACAGCATCATTCTTTATCTTTCACAATAGGGTTTTTCAAGCTTTTTGTTTTTATCAAAGAACATATATTTATACATAAGTATATTTACTTAACTAAGATGCCATGGTGGATGTGTATGCACATAGTTTGAAATAAGCCTTTATATGTATACACTATTATTGTCAGTTCTCAATTACTGTATTTATCAAATTATAGTGAATGCCAAAGATAGTCTAGAATGCTGTATTTTATGATGAACAAACATTGAGGAGATTAAAGAAGTTGTTCAACTCTCTCAATATAATGTTCTTTAATTTCTGTAGGTAGATTTAGATAACACCAACTTGGGTGATATAGAATTATGTGATTTAGTGTATATGGAAATCTTTATGTCAAGTGAACATTATATCTTTTTCTTAACTCCATTGCACTATCTAAAATATTTCTGTAATATTGACAATAGAAAAAATAGAGAATGTCCACTAAATAGGTTTAGTTACTGCTCTCCTTAAGTTTAAATCAATACAATAGCCTAAGGAGGGCTGTTTCTTCAAATATCAGTGTCCCTCTGAACATGACTCATTTGTAAGTTTTTGGTTTGTCAAGAAACTATTGTTGTGAAAACACGGCCACAAATTGACTTTATTCTGTCTTTATCTATAGAAACATTAACATCAATGAATTTCCTAGCAGAGATCAAGATCCATTTTCAGCTGGTGTGTTCATCATCAGAATAAATGTGCTCAGTGCTAATTACTCTTTTGTTTTTAATTGACCAATTATTTAACTGCACCAGGTAAATTTTAAAAATCCTCATTTCACTTTCTTCAGATGGCTTTAGTGTTTTATTCACTGTAAAAAACATCTATGGTCAGAAGCTATGAGAAGACTCTCAATAATTTTTACAACACCCTTTAAAGTTGGTATTCATACATTTATTTACTACCAACTTAAATCAAAAATAAATTTAACTGAAACATTTATGATTTGAAAAAAATTGTGGTTTTAGCATGAAAACCATACCTGCCATTAAGTCAGGTAGAATACTAAGATAAATTATAGCATCATGTTCTTTGTTTCCAGAATATAATATATCATTTATGAAAAATGTTGTGCCAAGTTCTCAAAAATAGGCAACCATAATAGATGATAAATTAATACATAGATAATAATAAAATGCATTTAATATGATGATAGAGCATTGCTTTCTTTTGCAAAGATATGACTACATTCCAAGTTGTTAAAGGTATAAAAGAAATGTTAATGCATTTGTTGTGAAAGAATTATCTTCTACATTTTATTTTATATTTGTTTTTTTACTTTTTAATTTTTTTCTGTTGTTTCTGAACTTGTAACACAAGGTAATGTAGCATGAGCTGGCTTGAACTCAAACTCTCCCTGCTTCAGCTTTCCAATGATGTATCAATTCCTAGTTAATTTTGTCTGGCTTCAAATTAAAGATACAAAGCTAAAGTACTAACTCAACCATCAATATAGTCTTCTTCTGAAGTTCAGAGTAGTTCCTGGAGGCCATGGATTCTTGCTGAAAGAGGCCAATGTGAAGAAATTGTCATTGAGACTGAAGAAAATCCATCCTTCCGCTGTATCTTAAACCTAAAGGCAATTCAGTATATAGATGACAAACACAGACATTTTACTTGCTTATCCGAAGAAAGAGAGGCCCAGAGGATACCAATTGTTTCCATATTTCAGCCCAGGATTGAGAATAAACCCCAGGCCTTGAAGTTTCAAGGGTTCTCCCTAACTTTGTGGCCCACTTGATTTTGACAATGGATATATCTCCTAAGGCCAGCTGCAGATTCTGTGTGTACCTATATTTCCATCTGCAAAGTATAGGTAAATACTTCCTGTAGAAATATTTTTGGTATTCATATAGTTCAGGATAGGAGAACAAAAGTAGTGATGCCGCTGCCATTTGGAGGGCTGTAACATTTGTTCTCCATTCATAAAACAGGCAATAAGAAACACTTGCAAATCTAAGCTTACTAAGTGTAGTCAAGAACAAAGCTTCACGTAGTCATTCTGCTATTTTAGATGTAGGAGATACTGGGTGATATTTATACAGTTTATTTACTAGGTTGCATGGTTTTGTTTTGTGTCCTATGTTTGCAGGATGGATTACTAGGTAGGAGTGGGCAGAACTTACATGACAAAAAGTGCCAAAGATCAGAAGAATGAGCTCAGTAAAAAAGACTCAATTTAGATCCCAATTTAGTCTAGTAAATGTTTTTATCTTCTAAAAAGATGTGCTTTCTGAAATTAGTAGCTCATTAAATTTTGCACAAATTTCACTTAAACACTGGAACAACAAACTATGACAATTCTGGTTCTCAGTAATGGATTGAGTAGCAAAATGTATAGCCAAATACTAATGCTAAAGAGAGGTTAGATTTTTTTGTGTTTGAATTTATTTTCAGAAGTTTGTGTTTACTAATGTTCTGTTTCCATTACTAAAAGTCACAGTTAGCATAAACCTACAGAAATTCAAAACCATCCTCTGCTACACAGCAAGTTCAAGGCCAATTTAGGCCACAAGAGACCCTATCTCAAAACCCAAACAAACAGTACTCCAGTACTGACAATCAAAGAAAAGTGAGAGTGATCAGATAAAGTCATATTGACAAAATATATGAGAAGAAAAATTAATCCATGACTATAAGATGTCAATCCCTCTACTAAAAAGTGGGTCTGGAAAGGTTTCTCATAATAAACCCAATTACATTCAATATTTGGTGAATTTTTTGAGAGACAGAAAAAGAGAAATAGTGAATATTAGAAAAAAACAGAAGTATTTTTAAAAGAATGACAGATGCCACATATACACGGGCATAACATATGAATTCATCTAAATGAGGAAGCAGATGTTTTCTTCTTGTTTTATTGCTTCCTTATTAATTCCAACTACAAAATAAACAGGAATATTTTTAGTAAGATTCTATTAAAAAATGTATGGGTGCAGAACACTGTTTTCCTTGGGTGAAAGTATAAGTAGAGTTATGTTGAGAATAATATTGCATCTGTAAGGAAAATAGGAACTTTCTTTTAATATGTTTAAGAAAAAGTTAAAAATCTTTGAAAAATTGTTTCTTGTTATGCTATAATTTTCAAAATTAAATATAATTAAAGCAACACAGATCTTTAGAGGCTATAACTATAAATCAATCTGGCTTGATGGTATTTAGGTGAAGTATTAGTAAATCTTTTTGTTTTTTAAATTTTTTTATTTTTCCATTCAAAAAGTGACCCTTCCTCCCCTTCTCCCATTCCCCTCCTGCTCCCCCACTAACCCTCCTCCCTCTGTCTCCACCCTTAAAAGAGGGCAGGGTACCCTGCCCTGTGGGAAGTCTAAGGCCCTCCCCCCTCCATCCTGGCCTAGGAAGGTGTTTATCCAAGTAAACTAGGGTCCCAAAAAGCCAATACATGCAGAAGAGACAGGTCCCAGTGCTATTATCGATGGCTTCTCAGTCCGTAACAATTGGCAGCCACATTTAGAGAGTCCTGTTTGATCACATGCTCGTTCAGTCCCGGTCCAGCTGGATTTGGTGAGCTCCCATTAGATCAGGCACACTGTCTCATTGGGTGGACCAACCCCTCGTGGTCCTCACTTCCTTGCTCATCTCTCCTTCTGCTCTTCAACTGGACCTTGGGAGCTCGGTCCATTGCTCTGATGTGGCTGTGGGTCTTTGTCTCTATCTCCATCCATTGGACAAAATTCTCCTGACTGGGACTCATTAACTGCTATTTGAAGAGTTATATTCATCAAAATCTGTTTAAAATTTAGAAAACCTCACATAACTGTGAATATAGTAACTTCACTTTAACTATCTTTAATTCAGTATCACTGGGTCCAAATATGCATATTGTTAGAATACAAAAACATACAACAAAAATCAATTGGTTGCATCAAACTGGATGTTTAACTAGATTCAGACAACAAATAAACAAACAATCAAGGGATTAACTGGCTCTTCAACACCACTGCTAGCACAGACTGGTGGAACAGCCTACAGTAACAGACAGCCCATTTTATTCTCCATGTTTCCTGCCCTGTCTTGGAACATACTTGTATTGGCCATCCCTGAGCATCATCAGCCAGAAAAGAATTCTGCTTGCTGGGGTCTTTAAGAGTGCATTAAGGGAGAGAAATCTAAGAGGAAGACATATAATGAGATACTGGTGGAATTTAAACAAAGGCAACAGCAGTAGGAATGACAATGCGGCTTATTGAAAGTGAAGATGCCCAGATGTACATTGACTTTATTTTGTCACAGTCCTATACAGTGTCTACAATTCTTATTTTATTTTTTTTTTGGGTGAGGAGACTAAAATCAAAGACTAATGGGGTAATCTAGTCTAAATTTTTACTGGATTAGGAAGAGTCTCCAATGTATCCCAGAAAGAGTGAGCTTATTCCTTACATACTCTTCATCATTGATACTATTAATTTTACAGATTTACAGATTATCTCACAGATAAAATTCTTCCTTTAAGCTTTCACATGTATATGTACTGAATCAATTGATCTTTATCTAAATCCTATGAGTAGATGCGGTATTTATCATAGCACCCAAATCCATGGAGTCTTACTTCTGTTCTCTAAGACTCCAGAGCTACTAAGTCTGTGTGTGTCCCAGAACATCTGGATTACACAGCTCATTCAATTGACCACTGGCTAAACATCCTACTTGTTAAAAAGCTCAGGGCTGCTATTAAGCTGAGATTTGCTGCTCTGAAGTGTCCACCCTTTGGTCTCAGTTCTGCTCTCCTGAGACACCAATAATAAGTTTAATCCTTCTTCCACAAGACAGCACTTCAAATATTTGAAGATGGCTCTCCTCTGCCTGCTATATCCTCACTTCCCCAGGCTAAACCTACTCATTTCTTTCCAGTGACCCTCATAACTCATGGCTCCCAGGCACTTCATCATCCTGGCTCTACCTCCCAGGGGAGTGTTTCAATTTGTCAAAGTTTTAAAGCATATGTTCAAGAGAGAATACAAACCCCATACCTGACCACAAAAATCAGAAAACTGGCATTTTCACCTCCCTTGTTTTGGCCACCATGCTCTCATCAATCAGCATTTGGTTGTTATGTCAAAAGGCAACCAAACACTAGTGACCTAACTCTCTGTCAACTTTGGATCTTTATCTTTTATAAAATTGGTGTCTAAATAAACCACTAATCTCCAACCTACTTGGAATCTAAGATTGCTTCTTAAGCCTAGTCATAAGATTTACTAATACTTCCATTTTTTGGTATCCTCTTCAATTTCTTTCTTCAAAGACTTAAAGTTCTCATCAAATAGATCTTTCACTTCCTTGGTTAGAGTTACCCCAAGATACTTTATGCTATTTGTGGCTATCATGAAAAGTGATGTTTCTCTGATTTCACTCTCTGCTTCTTTATTCTTTGTGTATAGGAGGGCTACTGATTTTTTGGAGTTTGGCTATATTGAAGATGCTTCTGTTTCAGCTATTTTGGTTCCTCTTTCTGATGTTCTCTAATTGTGGCATCATTCTAAGAGATAGTAATATTATTCTGTGGTTTACATTATACCTTCTTTTAATCAAGTTAGTTTTAATAATGTAGCTAATGCAATATTCATGGTATGCATCTGTTTTACAATATATTTCTATGGCATATTATCAGGAGCCTCTGTATGCATGCCTCCTATCCACAGAAGATAGTAAGCTAGAAAAATTCAATGAATGGATGGGTGATTAGCTGTTACCTTTGAGTACCTTAACTTTACTTTAGTGATGTTATATGATTAGCCTTCAATAAGTAATAACACTTTGATTTTTTTCTTTTTGTTTTCTCAAAAAAATTAGCACAGTCTCCTGGAAAAGTGAAGTCGGAAACTTCCATTTTAATTAAATAAGAGAAAAAAATGGAACTTAATCCTTATCTTAATAAACATCTCATGTTTATTGCATTTTCTGGTTGAACCAACAAGTCGTGGACAGTGATTGAACTGCCTCTCAAGTTTTGTATCAGAAAACTCCATAAAACTTATACAAAGACATAATCTCTGAGTAACACATTTCTCAGAACATATCTCATTTCAAGGCATAATGGAACTATGGATATGCTTTAGTCTGAATGCCTGTCATATCATCAACTAAGCTGTAATTTCCTGCAGTGATTTGGATCTGTATGTGACACTCCAGTATGGTAAACTTAGACTCTCAAATGTATAGTCGCACTTAGCTACAACCATTTGGTCACAAGAAGATACACATCATGCACCACCTGGCCCATGTGTGAGCATATGGGTTCCAAAAATGAAAAATATGAATTTTAAAACATATAGATCACATTGTAAGATACTACTCATACTTTAGAGTAGAAGTGTAATCAAAATTGCATCATTCGGAAACTTCAGGATCAACCTGCCTGTCAACTCCCCAGAGCCTACTAGGTTTTCAGAGGATGTGTGCATATAAATAAACTAAATGCATATAGAAAAGCACATATGGCACCACTGCCAGGCTATACAGCTCCTCTTTCTAAATCACTTTCCTTCATTCCATCTGACATAGACTCCCTGAGGTCCAGGCTGCAGTGGTATTTTTGGCACAACATCGTTCCTGCTTTTGCTATCACTTACTAGGGACCTGCCTTTCAAATATCTAATGTGAATTTTCTCATGAATGTCAATGATATACAGTTACATTCTTTCCTTCTCACTTGTCCTCCCCCAGGCTCTCCAAGTAGCCAGTAAATACTTTCAAGATATCCATAACAAGATGAGTAGCAATTACTTGTAATAGAGGAGAGAAAGGCAAAGGGCATTTTTATTGGTTCTGGGAAGATTTAACATTGATATAGCATTTTACTAAGAACATCATCATTTCTAGAGTATAATGAATGGCCACCTCTCTCTGAGCTCTGTCCCTGGAGATTCTCAGGTGCTAACTGCTGCAGAGTCTCCCTTGTCAGACAGAGCAGTCAGTCTTCATTCATTCTGGCATGTAAACTTCACTATGTTTCCTGAACATCGAACACTTCATTCACTCCCAATTCAAATGAAAATAAGGGTTTAATGCCTTTCCCTGTCTTCTGGGGCTAATCTCCCATCATTGAACACTCATATTCCCATTAACTCAAGGAGAACAATCCCCTAAACAGCCTTTAAATTAGACACTGAACAGCTAATTGTTCCTTTGGAAGCATGCAGATGGAGCCTGTTGGCTTCAGTGACAGCCTCCCTTTGTGTACCTTACATTCCAGGGCAGGACAGGGTTTGAGACATGACATCATGTGACTTCTCATGGGTTGTGCCCTTAGATCTAACCTTTGAAAAAGGAATACAATGACACTGACAGTACCAGTAACTTCTGTCACAAAGGAGATGGCAGTACAATCGTACAACCCTTAGTAGGAGGGAACTTCATGGAACATCTTTGCATTTGACCTCTTAAGTTGAGGGGCCAAGCTTCCAGCTGAAAAGTGTTTTAAGTTCAATTTCTAGTTTTCATTAAATTTTGTAGTTTATTATTTCTCTTCAAAGAATTTACAGAGATAAAGTATTAAGTTCTATTTTTTTTTTAAAGCGATTCACTTTGACAACTGTTAGCTGAACTCTATTTGTAATAGTTCTTACAGGGTATCTTGGAGAAAAATGAAATGACTCTTTTGTGAAACAAAGAAGCAGGGGTTGAGCTACACCTATTCTGGCATATGAGCTGTACTTACGCAGGCATGCCTACCTAGGTGAGTTAAATTATGAAACACTATTGTAGATATTAGTTCCCTCTCTCACATAGGCTAAAACTCGACTATTGGAACACAAGTTCGCTTGCTTGGTCATTTAGTAGGTGACTCAGAGAATGACCTCACATGGGTTCATGATCACGGCAAGTAGCGGTGTGATCCAGTGACTTTCAGCCCCTTTGGGAGCCACTGAGCAACAGTGCAGAGGAATGCATAAGCAGTTATTTAGGTGGAGAGGCTTGAAAGAAGAGCCTTCACTGCTCCTCAGGACAGTATTGATTGAGAACTGTTTTGGGAAGGGCAGAATGTTGGTTAATTTTGTTTTATTTTTGTATAAATGAAAGAATGCCTCCAAGGCCAGAAGACAGCACTGAGTTAGAGAAAGTTTTTACACTACTAGCCTTGAGGATTTAATGGAGAATATTAGCTGGATGAGGGAATGCAGTAAGACATTTGCTGAGAGCAAGGTCAATTTTTTTTCAAGGTCAATTCTAAAGGTTTCAGGCAGTTGCCGTATTGGACATAGGGTTACACAGATCTCAAAATCCAGTAGGTACCACCATTTAAAAATTGCTCTTAGGCAAAGTTAGATTACCAAAATAATTACTGTTAACCAATCTTCTAGTTTCATAATTGTTTGCTTCATTATATCCCTTAAATTAATTGAATATAAAACAGAAAGACAATATTTTAAAAATGCAAATGACTACATACTGAATATACATTTTAAAACTGGTTTTCAAGTTCTCTTTTAAGAAAACATGTCTAGCCTGGCAGTGGTGGTGTATGCCTTTAATCCCAGCACTCGGGAGGCAAAGGCAGGAAGATCTCTGTGAGTTCGAGGCCAGCCTGGTCTACAAGAGTTCATTCCAGGACAGGCTCCAAAGCTACAGAGAAACCCTGTCTCAAAAAAACAAAAAATAAAAAACATGTCTCAAGATGAGGGGGAGATTTCTCAGTATGTAATGTCTTTGCTTTGTAAATTTAAAGAACTGAGTTTGGATTACTTTCACCCACATAAAAAGCTTGTGTATGACATTAGTCCTAATAGTCCTAGTACTGAGTGGGGAGACAGAGATAGGCAAAGAGCTATGGCTAGTAGGTCATCCAGTCTAACCAATTGGTGAGCTCGATTCAATGAGAGACACTATCCCAGACCCCCCCCCAAAAAAAAAGATGAAATGTAACTAATGAAGATACCTGACGTAGACCCCTGGCTTCCATACACATGTGTACACATATGTACACATAAATACACATGAATATATATGAAAATATATTTATGTGAATATGTATGTTACTCAATAATATTTTACTTTACAAAGATTTTCATAAGAAACTTAAAGAGAAAGAAAAATTAGTTTATTTAAATAATACAATGCCTTCTGTATTTTTCAAAACATGGCCTAATATATTAAATCAATTGTTATTGACAGCTCTGCAGAAATCTATATCTAACATCAATGCATGTAAATTTAATGTCTTATGTCCTTAGTAAATCATCTTATGGGAAATGTTGTCACTGCAAACTTACTGGGATCAAAAGACAGATAGTTATAGAACTTTCTATACTAAAATACATTTCACAGTGGGTTTATTAACTACATTGATTTTAAAATGCACAGTGACCATGTTGATAGGTAATTTGCATTAGGTTACAAAACTGAGAGTATCTCAAATTCTTCTTTACCTTGTGACTACCTTCAAGACAATAGAATGAAATATGTGAGCTCTTTCATTCTGGCTTTGAATTTCACTATATAGACAAGGGTTTCTTGGAAGACATGATCAAGGAACTACCTGGCTCAGCTTCCTCAGTTCTAGGCTTCTACGTGTAGGATCCACACAAGCTTTGTATATAACATTTGATCAGACAAAGAGGACCACATTTCTCTACCTGTCAGAGAATGAAGAAATTCACTGATGCAATAGTTTTTTTGTAATTCACAAAACCCCAAAGGGGAAGGGAATGCAGAACATTAACTGAAACATCAACAGTAAGCATAATTCTGGGGACATTTGCCAAACTCCTTCACAAACACATTTTCATAGTGCATGGTCTCTAAACTTACAGCTCTACAATAGCTCACTGCTAATCACATGGGACTGATGATAATATATGGCTTTTATTTAAAGCAAATACATTTTTCTTCAAAGTGGTTCCCAAGAATAATATTAGCTACATAACTATGCTAATAGTCTTCTATAAATATATGCTAATCATTTTCCTACTTATGTATATTTACATAAATACCCAAACACAAATAAACAAGAAAAGACATATACCTAGTAGTTCCAAAATTGAAAAGAAGATTAGATAAGAAATGAAAATTTGAATGCCCAAACAATTTCATGGAACTTAATAAAAAGCTTGAATTATTAAAAGTCAAACCTCTTTCCACTTATAATGTGAATATATTTGGATTGCTAAAGGAGAAATTCAAACAGTGTTATTCATTTGATAAAAAAAATCTTTAGAAACAAAGAACTCATGCAAGAATAGTGCTCAGTAGTAAATATGTGTGTGTGTCCAGGTAGCTTGGAATTGCATGGGTGCTCAGTGACTTTATCACTATGAGAACAGCTTTGTTCATCCTTCCTAGCTCATTAGTCCTTTTAGCCAACACTTCTTTGTGGTAATCATTAACCCATAAAATGATGTTCTCTTAATGTACATGGCATTAGGAATATTCTTTGTTTAAACACCATGATTTTACAGACTAATGATGGAACAAAATGTTGTTTGACTAGGTGATCCCTCAAACTATTTTGGGTATGAATCAGAAACATTGATCTTATGACTAAGAACACTGAGTTGCCCCTAGGTCAATGGAGTAAGTGAGGTATAGATGAGTTACCAGTCTCTCATAGTCTCACTGGTAGTTTTGGTCATTTCAGAGTGCCCTTCGAAGTGGGTACCAAGACAGCAATGCCTACGTGATGTAGACGCTTAAAGGCATATTATGCTGCAGAGCAATATTGAATTGTGTATTTGCTAAATGTATGCTTAGTAATGAAAGAAAACATAGCAATTTCCAACCATGAACTAAAAGAGTCATCCTCACTTTCTATTATTTTGTTAATATTTAGCCAGAGGAGGATGTCTTTCTTTCTCTCTCCACACACTCTCTCATGTGTGTTTGTTTGTGTGTGTGCGTGTGTGTGTGCGCACGCATACATGTTTGTGTATATATACTGGTTTGTTTTTGTCAACTTGCTACAAACTAGAGTTACACATGAAAACTGATCTCATTTGAGGAATTCATGTGATAAGAATTGATGTCATGGGCATGTCTGTGGTGGCATTTTCTCAATTAACCTTTGATGTGGGAGGGCCACTGCCCAGTGTAAGGGAATGCCATCCCTGAGCAGGTGGGCTTCAGCTATGTAAGAATGGCAGCCAAACAGGACATGGAAAGCAATCTAATAAGCATTGTCACTCCATGGCTCCTGCTTCAAACCCCTGCACTGTGTTTCTGCCTTGGTTCTTCAGGACAATATAGTGGAACCCTGTAAGCAAAGGAAGCCACTCCTCCTCCAAGATGCTTTTGGCCATGTTTGTTTCAACAACAAAAACCCAACGAAAACAAATTGAAACTAGCCCAAGGTAATTCTTTGGAGTAGCTGCAGCAAATCAACTATGTAAAGCTGTCTGGTAGATATTCGATTTAGGATAATTATCACAGACAGTCATTCTCTTCTGTAAAAATCTAGATGTGGCATTTTTAAGTTATGCAGTCTTAAGGACATACAATATGTTTTCTGTCTTTCACAAGATTTAATGTGTTCCCTCAAATGATTGTTTTAAATGTATATGCACACCCACACAAAACTCAATGTCTGCTTCAGACACTGAGGAATAGCACTTCACCTACTGCAATAACCTAATGGAAGGCTCAAAACATTTGAAGGAAATAGAAAAGACCCTCCAGCTATAGCTTCGATTGTCTTTTCCCAGCACAGAAGAGTTCAATCAACAAAATATATTTAAGGCCTAGAATTCTTGATATCAGAGTAAGAGATTAGAATGAGAAAAACTTAATCAACTATAACTTTTGTATATAAGATGCAGAATTAGTTTATTAGCTCTAAAGCTGATATCCTCTGGCTATGTTGGCTGAGTCAAATTATCAATGGTATTTAATTATGTCTCTAATTAAATCTCCCAATCTTAAGGAAATAAAGTATGATTTCTTGGAGAGTCATATGTGTTTACATATAATTCTGAAAGCTGTTATCAGTACCGATAATTTAACTAATAAATTTAAGAAATCAAATCACATATAAAATTGAAAGGAAATTTGATTTTAATACCTCATGGAATTGTTCCTCCTGTGGCAATTATATAATATTAACACATGAGTAATACAGGCAAGCATATAGCATATGCACCTGCAGACCTGCACACATACACCCATACTCACACACACATGCATACAGACACCACACTCACAGACACATATGGACATACATACACACACAGTTGTATCAGTTATATTACTCAAATGAATTATTCATCTTTGCTTACAGTTATTCTAAATTTATTTTCCCCCTATCCAAATCTTTATCATTTGAGAGAGTCTCAATCCTTTTAGTAAAAAAGACAGTAACTTGAAATTTTTTCTATTTTGCCTATAACTAATCAGAGTTTTAGAGTTTTCTTTACCATGAGACAGGATTTCTTTGTAGCTTTAGAGCCTGTCCTGGAATTAGTTCTTGTAGACTGGGCTGGCCTCAAACTCACAGAGATCTGCCAGCCTCTGACTCCTAAGTGGTGAGATTAAAGGTGTGCACCACCACTGCCCGGTAGTAATCAGTTCTTTACAGCATCTTTATAGCTTTATTCTTTATACAACTTATGCGTTTGTACATTATAGCACATGATATGGAAAATTGATGTGGAATTTCCCTCTGTATGCTGTGATTACCATTAATGAATAAAGAAACTGCTTTGGACCTATAACAGGGCAGAAGTTAGCTAGGTGGGAAAATTAAACTGAATGGTGGGAGAAAGGAGTCAGAGTCAGAGAGAAGTCATGTAGCCCCACTAGAGACAGACACCAGTTGAAACTTTTCCTGGTAAGCCACAGCCTCTTGGTGATACACAGATTAATAGAAATGGGTTAACTTAATATGTAAGAGTTAGTCAATAAGAAACTAGAGCTAATGGGCCAAGCAGTGTTTTAATTAATATAGTTTCTGTGTGATTATTTGAAGGCTAAGTGTCCGGGAATCAACAAGCAGATCTCTCCTCCAACAGAAATCATATATGTCCATGTTCAGAAGGTAGCAGTACCAGTTTCACAAAGCTTCAAATGTGGAGCTGAGGCTTCTCTATTCTGATTATCAGGAGAAAAAAAAAAAACACCCAGGGTCCATGGATGGTATTAACTCTTCAGATGACCAGATGGCTCCCTCTTTATAAATAGCTAAGACTGGCAGGGTACTCCTGATCCTACTGGCCCTACTTGTGGGTGCTGAGATGACAACATCATGCCAGGCTCTAGAGACTTCCTTCAGTTTTAACTGTTTGCCATGTGAGAAATGTCTTACTGCTGCTATAACGTATGATATATGGTATCTTGCATAGACAGAGCAAGAAATTCCAAATGGAGAGATCATGTGACCTCTGAGAATGTCTTCTTTTTTTCAGGCCCACTGCAAGATTTCTTTCAATGACAAATGTGGTGTTTACAATCCCAAAATACCACTTGTCAAATACTGAATTGTTGCCACTAAAAGTTTTGTGTGTCAGTGTATATGCAAGTGTTCATGGCAGATGTAGAAACTGCCACTGTGGAACTCTTATTAAAAGAAATGGTTTTATCAGGAAAAAGGGCAGAATCACAATAAAAAAAGAGTTTGATGAGTAATAATAAGAAATTGAAAGGGATGATACGATGACAATGAGCTAAGCTGCAATTAAATATCAACCATGGCTGCCACACCTGATACATTCATTAGGGAAGGTTATATCTCTGTAACCTTCCGAACCCCCGCAAACTTTCTTAACTATGTGGATTCTTGCATGTCTTCTACATGGTAAAGCAAAGTGTGAGTTTGACTTATGTAACAGATTGATTTTAACCAACAAAATGAGATTCATACTTCTATAATTTTAAACCATCTACGACAAGTTTATAGATTGGTTCAAAACAATCAAAAACTGGTTTAATTCCTTAACCACTCTTCATTTTCCAAATGAGGCAACAGAGTCTTAGAAAAATGCCAGGCAAAATAATAAATACTCTGAAGTTCCCCACCTGAACAATCAATTAAAACATTTAAAAGTTTGCATAAACGTGGTGATATTTTGTTTGTTATCTAACAAACAAAGCTTGCCTGAAGATCAGAGTGTGGAGCTAGCAAGTATGGACTCAGTGATTTTTTTCTTATTAAGATGAATTAGAATTCATGTTACACAGGAAGAAGATATATAAAATATACTAGGGAGCATAATAATGATATGGGAGATACTAGGACAAGAGGAATTGTTAGAACTCTAAGAGTTTCAGAATAAAGCTAACAGTAAATGGAGATAATGCAACCTTAAAAATACTGCTAAGTATAAAAACAAACTAAAAACAAATTGACAAACAAGAACAAACTAAATCTATGATGTCTCCACGGCAGAGAATATCCAATGAGTCACAATAACTTGGAGTCACCAGGAGTATTTCTGCTAAGATGACACAATCTCAGAGCACTACCTGCTGCCAAATCACCCTTAGGACAAATTAGCATCACAGTTAGATTAAGAGAAAATGTAATCTTTGGTTTACAGAAATTCGCCACAATCAATTTCCGTTCAAAACCCTTCTAGTGGATAAAGCCACAGTGAAATCTCACGTGTTTAGTAGCTGGGTCTGTGACTTTTTTTTTTAATATTTGTAAAGGGCAATAAGTGATAAGTAGTTGCTCTGTCATTTGACAGGATGGGTGGCTGGTTAGCAGTATTTTATTCTGACCTGGCTTGAACCTGCACAGCACTCACATTGCCTCTGGCATTTGACTGTGTGCAGATTGCATTTTGCTTTTCTTTTTTTCCCCCTTTCTCCTGAAATTGGTCACTGCCTGGGAAAAGCAGCAATTTGCAGGAAACTCTGCTCCAAGCTTACTAATATAAAAGTCTAAAGTAAACTGTTTTCTTTTGCCCCAAATTCCATTTCCAAACTTTGCTTGAACATCTGATAATTTATTCAATGCTCAAGCCTAAAAATAGACACTGCCAAGCACTGGGTATGCACCTTAGTCCTTTCACAAATATTAGAGAAACAATCTAAAATTTTCCAAAATTCAGATGTAGTTCAAGTCAATTATGTTTGATACAAATATAAATATTAAGATATCCGTGATAATTTCAATTTATCATTACTGTTTTGAAAAAAATACCTGAACTGTATCCAAATAAAACATTAAATTCCATATACTCCAAATACCTAGCGTACATATTTCCTAAATGCTCCAGATAATTAAGAATGGGGAAATCAGAGTGTTTCACTCACTTCTGCTTATATTTATTCACAAGTTTTTAGAGATTTGTTGTGATTGTCACTGGCCCAGGCTTGAAACTACCACAGCGACCAGCAGATGGGTATGCTCCTGGGTGCTGGAGTCAATCAAATACAATTAATACTTTTCGTTAATAAATTTTAGTACATGCTATGCATGGAGCCAATATAGGAGACACAGAGTGAAAACACCTTTCTTTAGATTAAGGATACTTACAGACTCTAGTTGAAAGAAGTGATTCATAAGAATTGAGCAGCAAGAAGACGTAAAACCTGGAGGTGATGCTTGGGAATTGAGTACAGGAGTGGGCGTTCTAATCAAAGGGGTGGGGAAATGTCCATCCTGTAGAGGATAAAAAAAAAAAAAAAAGGAAACTTAGCAGAAAGAAAAATCCGAGTCTTAGTATAGCCAGAGCTTTCAAAAGAGATGGTCAGCAAGTAGTTCTGACAAGTCTGAGAGGAACTGGGCCAGAGCTTCGAGTTACACTGATGACAGAGCTTCGGAGCAGGACATGCAGCTCAGTTTCTCAGCGAGAATAGTGAGGACAGCTTTGACTTGTTAGGCGTTGTTATGGACGGTGTTGGTATTGGTGTTGCTGGCTGTATGGATGTGTTCATTGAACAACATCAGCAGAACCAGTGAATGAAGAAGGGGAGATCGAGAAATGGCAGTATCTAAAGTATGCCAAAGTTGCTTTTATTTTAATGGGATGAAGTCATGCTTTCTGCTAAATACAAGACATAACTAGTATGCTAGTTCTTCAGTATTTTCTTAACACTAAAAGTTTATGTCAATGACGTCTTCTATAGAATATATCTGTTGGTTGACTAGCTGTGGTCTTCATAAGAAATTCATTCTTACAGCATTGAAATGCTTAGTTCTCATAATGTTTTCCCAGCTATTTGTAGTGGCATGAGAGGCATGTCAAATGTTTGACTATGTTTACAGTCAATAGCTTCACACTATTCATACTAAATCACACTAAAGAAATGCCTCTATGTCATGAAGACACAGAAGGAAAGGAAGTTATCATATAAGAAAAAAAAAAGGCAGTGAATGTACCCAGTTCAGTGTCTGTCTTGACTTAACCACTGCACTATTAAAATAGCACATGTTATAAGTACTGTGCACAAGTGCTGATAGGCTCAATTAAAAAAATCTATTCAAAGTAATCACACTGGTTTCTAAGTAAATTTTATGTGCCCTGCCACAAAATGATTGACAGGTACTGCAGGAAACCTTCTCTATGTTTATATTAAATCTGAATAATTCAACCGGATATATGATGCTTCCAAAAATAACACCAAGATAGAACACAAAAAAAGTCACACTATGTACCAATATCAATTTTAAATGGGTCATAAACTAAATATAAAAGCTAAATTTATAGAATTCTAGAAGAAAACAGGAGAAGAATTTTACAACCGTGGAATACACAAAGTTTCCTTAGGCAGAGCAAAAGAATTTACTAACCATAAAAGAAAAAAAAGATAAATGTGGCATCATAAAAATTAAAAAATAACCTTCCACAGAGCCTAGGAGAAATATAATATATTAGACTGGAAATTTGTATCTACAACGTAAAGATATCTTACCATGTATCAGTAAGTAGCAACAATCTAATTGAAATAACAAAACCTTAATGCAGCACTAGCAAGTGGTCAATGAGATCATAGAAGAGGCTCAATGATAGAGAAAATGAAAATTCCCCACTAAGGAAATGTAAATGAGAATCACAGCACCGGTATTCCTGGAGTGATCAAAACTAAAACAATGCAGAAGCTGACAAGAAGGGGAAATATTCAGAATTCTCACACTTTGCTGTTGAGAATATAAAAGATTGTCATTTTGGAAAAAAGCAATTAAGTTGAACATGACTATACCATCAATCAATTCTTTACACTTAATGTAAGACAAGTTGATATGGGATTTCCCTGTGTATGCTGTGATTACCATTGATTAATAAAGAAAACTAATTTGGACCTAGAGCAGGGCAGAACTTATGTATGGAAAGCTAGGCTGAATGTTGAGAGAAAGAAGGGCAGAGTGAGAGAGAAACCATGGAGCTGCCATTTCAGAGATAGTCATGCTGAAACTTTTCTGGTAGGCCACGACCTCATGGTTATGCACAGATTAATGGAGATCGCTTAAATTAAGATGTGAGAGTTAGCCAATAAGAAGCTAGAGCTAATGGGCCAAGCAGTGATTAAATAATACAGTTTCTGTGTGATTATTTCGGGGCCAAGTGGCCTGGATCTAACTAGTGACCTTACTTACAACAGCTAAGTATCTACCCCACCCTGCCCCAAAATGCTCCTGACTACTAGAAGCCTTATTCCAGTGATCCTAAAACTGGGAAAAGAGGTCATTAATAGACATGTGGGGTAAAAATGATGGGTCACAGATTACTATAGATTAATAAAAGAACAAAGCTCATGATGCTGTGTGATGTTTTTACTCTTTTGGAGGCCACTACCCAGCTCCTAAATAAATCACACATGAAGGCTTATTAGTTATGAAGGGCTGGCCTTAGCTTGGTTTGTTTCTTGCCAGCTTTGCTAAACTTATATTATCCCGACTATCTTTTACCTCTTTTTTCCCTTTTCTTACTTCTGCATATCATAATTTCTTTCTTACTCTGTGGTTGACTGGGTGGCTAAGTGGCTGACCCCTAAAGTCTTCCTCTCCTTGTTCTCTTGCTCCTTCTTCTCTCTTCCCAGATTTCTCTGTCTATTTCTAGTCCCATCTATCATTTCTCCTGCCTCACTATTGGCGGTTGAGCTCTTCATTAAACCATTAGGTGTTTTAGACAGGCAAAGAATCACAACTTTACAGAGTTAGACAAATGTAGCATAAACAAAAGTCACACAACTTAAAATAGCACTCCCAAACAATGATATATGTATGTATGTTTAGGTAACTAAAACTATGCTGACCTATGAGATCCTGAAGATTATCATAAGGACACGGATGATAGCATACCTATACACCCACACACAGGAGGCTGAGGGAGGTTTTCAGTCAGACTAACCTATGAAGTTTTACTCCTATCTCAAAAACAACAACTCCCATAAACAGACATCATTTTATATATATATATATATGTGTGTGTGTGTGTGTGTGTGTGTGTGTGTGTGTGTGTGTGATATGTGTGTGTGTGTGGTGTGTATTACATATACATTACAACTTATGAAAAATTACTTTTATTCATGATAAAAATATTCCATATATTTAGGATATCAAGAGAAAATGGGAATTACATATTAGAGTTGATCTCAACAACAGTTTCTTATAACTTCCTATTTTGAAATGGAATAAGAGGAGATTATGGGAAATAAGAAGAAGAAATAAATCAATAATGGGTGTGGGAATCAGAAAACAGCACCTTAAGTTCTGTTAATTTGCATTTGTGTCTAATTCACGGGCTATTGGTCTTTTTCCTTCGACCGATAGCCTGATTTTCTTGAGTACAGTCTCTTCAACTGTTGTTATCTTTCAGAAAGCTCTAAACCTGCTAAGGTGATAACTTAGTTTCAACAAATCTCCAAAGACTTTTAGAAATAATGTCGACACCCAAATATGTATGATCAAATATGCAATTATATAATTTAGGGGCTTAAGAGCACAAAGAGTTTAACCTACCACTTAGGTATTCCCCCAGCATTTTTAGGATTTATTATGGCTTGCATATGGGTCATCCATTCAGGTTCATGTGACTCGAATATAAATGATGGATTTAAAAGTCATGGAAGTATTTTCTTTTACCGTCTATACATTAGTACAACCATTTATTTATTTAGCTGGAGGCAGAACATGCATGCTGCTGTGCAGGGGTGGAGGAATGAGGATAATTTTCAAGACTCTATTTTTTTTGTTCCACCATTGGATTCTGAGGATCGAATGCAGACTATCAGACTTAGAAGCTGGCACTGCTATCTTGTCATACATAAAGTGGTGGTAGCCCTAAGGACATGCTTTTCCAAAGCAACTGAGACATTGTCAGTTTCAATGAAACAAAAAATCCTAAAGGATACTGTCCTTCTAGCTTCATTTCCATAGCATAGGATGCTTCCCTCACATACCTTTCTGTCATAATGCCATCCTTTAAGATTCTGAAGCAGTGAAGTTGCCTTAGTTTAAACCTTCAGCTTCCAGAATGGTACAACCTTTTTTCTTTATGAAGTAACCAGCTTTAGATACTTCATTATAGCTATGAGCAACCGATTAATACACAAATACCGAAGTAAACATGCATACACACACTTATGTGTAAACAGTTTATCTTACATTATTCTTTCTCAGTGTGATTAGTAGTAATGTCTTAAGGGCCAAAATAAGACCAACTGTCAATAAACACAAATCACTCACACACACACACACACACACACACACACAGACACACATACCCCACACACACATGCAGAGGTGCAAACATTGTTAAAATGGAGTAACTCAATGATAGGGATACAATGAATCTATAAGAAAATAGATACCAGAAGCTAAAGAATGAATTTCCCTATACCAGTTATTAATTTTTTTATTCTGTAGTTTTTGGGCATACTTTTATAAAAAAAATTTCTTCTGTAGTTTTTCATAGATCCTCCAACATTACAGGCTATAGCAATTGCTCTTAGTTACCATCCAGAATCTATTGCTGAACAATACACATACTTGAGTTAGAACATGGCAGCATCAGACTGGTATGTACGAGGAAGACTTATTTCTATTGAATAGCTTAGCATAACATCTTCCAATAGGACAAAATTAATAACTGACCATACCTATATATGAACTCTTTCAGATACAGTAATAACTGGAATGGAAAGAGATGCCCACTGGTACAATAGTCACTCTAATGTCTGGGAAGTAACCTACCACTTTCTGATTAGATAAAAGTTCTACTCTACAGGATGAAACACTTCTAGCACCATATTTGCGCTAAAAACTTATGGTTAGACAAGTCATAGGCCATAGCTGTAATCTACTAGTATTATGCTGCTAAATATACATAATATTAAACTGACTTCTGATGACTTATTGTTATAGCTATAATTCAATATATTTCTCTCTTCACATGCAAGAGATACTAAATGCAGAATGTGACTATGATCACAGTGACTCACAACTGACCAAAATGAAAAAATAGGACAGTAAATTCTCAGGTCCCAAAGAAACATATATACAGTACGCCCTTCCCAAATCTAAGGGTTCAAAGAGGAAGAGAAGACAGAGAAAGCATAAGAGCCCAAGGCAGTAGAAAGCTACAAGAAAACATTATCTCTGGACTCAGCAGAGCAACTGCATACATGAAGACACAGTAACTGTAATAGATTGTACAAAACTTGTGTAATCCCAAGCCAGATCAAATAACAGGAAGGGAATTCTAACTGTTCACACAATCCTACACAAATACATGAAGCTATTGATAGTTTTTAGATACTGGGAAAGAGAAGGAGCTATTTCCTCTTAACTTTAGCCCATGCTAAGCTAACCACTCCTGTAAACAACCCCAACATTTAGTAATATTTGGATAGCATGAATTTGTCTTAAAATATTTTCAAAAAATAAAAAAGAAAAGCAAAAAAACATGGGTTGGCAGGGAATGGGGTGATTTAGAGAAGATTTGGGTGAAGGAGGTGAATATCAACAGAACAGGTTGTATAGAGTTCTTAAGTAACTAACAAAACTATCTGAAAAGAGAAAAAATTAAAATGAGTTAGACTTAAAACAAAACAGTAGTCTTACATGTTCTTAAAAATTATTTTCTTTTCTACTTTAATATTTCTTCTCAAAGTCTGTAGTTTCTAATAAATCCTTTCTTTGTTTATACCACAAAGATTTATTTAATTCTATATTGAATTGGATGGAAAGATATGTGAAGGATCAACAGATCCAGCCCTGTATATGTAATCCTATAGAAAACCAGCTTTTTGCCATTCATGCTTTATAGATTTGAAGAGCAGGGATTACATTTGTAAAAGAACAGCAGAGAGAAAAAGGATATTTTCTATAGAGAAACTGAAAAGTGGCCATCTTATTAACACCAGGGTTGTCTATTTGGCAGAAATCACTCATTAACAACCCAAATGCTAAATTCAATTCAGATTTCCATTAGAGTCCGCCAAAATCATTTTTGTTAGATTATGAATTAGAGAGACTTGACTGTTCGAAATACCAAACGACCAGTACTTGAACTGAAGAAAACAACATGAAGTGAATGGTTTTGGGAAATAAAACCCTATTCATTTTTGGTGCAATTATCCAAGCCATCTTGGCTACCTGTGTACCATCCATAGCCTCAGCAGAGAACAAAGACGAAGTAAAGAAAAAAAAATGAAGTACATTATTAAGCACCTTGAATCAGATGATTGTGAAACTTCACCCTCCAAGGTCTTTTATTTTTCCATGTATAAAACTGGTTTAAAGGAGAATAAAGTCCTTCTTGTTTTGCATCTGAGGCTGTTTTTCCCTTGGATTTACTATTCAGTTTCTTGACTAGACACCCTCTTTCTCCAATGAAACCTTTATTGAATAAATGTGAGTTCTCATGGGGATTTTTTATAAGCACATTTTAAAACCTTAACTTGAAGAAGTCCTCTTATTTGAACTTAAATTGAAAAACTTCCATTTTTCTTGTTTGTTAAAAGCCTTCCCATTCCATTAATCATAGAAGGCATATGTCAGGCATTCAATATCCCACCTACACACTTGCCTTTTGATGTCCTCACTACAGAACTAATATTTAATCAGCACTCTGTGCTTGAGGTGGTATTAGGTATATAGCTGTGCTAAATATGGATAGTATCATTTTATCTTCTTGAAAACTTGAGGTAGATGTGGTTGAAATTGATTTCTTCAGCAGTATAACCTATAAAGCTGTTTTGTTATTTTGAGAAAAGAACACAAGAAACAAAAGTGAGGGAGTGAGAACATTGAGCTAGGGAATTAGCAAATTCACTTAAGTCTACATGATGCATGGATCACAGCACAGGTAACTGAGACTCAGTCACTCTGCTGATTCTGTGGAGCTACAGAGAACACATATGAAGTTTTCCCTACAAAGGAAAAAAGAGTTGTATATTCATCAACATTTACTATGATTTCATTAATCAGTGACAATTCTGAGGACACTGGAACCTCAGATCAGAATTTCAGTTTTACTTAGGAATGCAATTACAAATTGTTGAGGATCCAGGGACAACGAAGCAGAAAGCAATACAGGGACTTGAAAGAAGGCATAGGACCCGCAGTATTACGTGTGGGTGAACCTGGAGGCTAATTGCACAAAATGGGTAAGTCTCTGATATTACATGTTTATGTTTCTAATTTTGTGAAGCAAAAATTAATATGTAAATTTAATCAATGTCAAATAGAAAATATGTCATATCATGCAACCAATGTGTAACTGAGAACTAAAAAATTCTAAACCTGAGACTTTTTCCCATCTCAGGAAAATCTTCCTTTGTTTTAATGATTAAACTGTATGTGACCAAGCAACTTGAATAGGACATGTTTCAATCTGGACTCTCAAATCTCCTTATCAATGCTGTGTTCTTCTGTTTGCCCAGTACACACAAATGCCAACACAAATCTTATCACAATCCTTCACTTTTATTTTAAAGTGTATTTGTATTTCTATTAAAGTAAAATAGTTATGTATTTGAAGATCCCAATAATGCTCAAAATCTCAACATAACAAAGACAATACCATTCTTCCCATTTGCCTACTTTCTAAAAGTGTCCATGCTTCATTTTCCATTTTTTCTCACTGATACTTAATTTTATATCCATAAATAATATTCACATCACAATAATATCTTGACACATAATATTTAGAAAATAGCATCAGTGCCCAGTCCTGATGGGTAAAACTTAATTCTCTCATTCATATATCTTATATTAAACACTGCTAAACATCATTTATATATATTTTTTAAGTTTATATTCCAGTGTTCCCTTGATTATAACCAGCCATATGTTTTCTCTGAAGATCTTGGAACCTTTTCTTATTTTCAAGAGTTAACTATTTGTCCATAATTTAAACTCACTTGTTATGGTCACATTTATAGATGTCACTTGTTCTGAGAACTTCCTCAAATGTGAAAATACCACTAGCACACTCATATGTCCATGTTCAGAGCTGTGCTTTCTTGACTGTTAGTCTGATTCTTCTCCTTACAGAGGAATAGTTAAACACACACACACACACACACACACACACACACACACACACATACATATCTTATTTATGGTTTCTAGTGCTGTGAAAAGATACCATGACCACAGAAATTCTTACAAATGAAATAGTTCATAGGGGCTGACTTATAGTTCTGAGGCTTAGTTCATTATTACCATGGTGGGAACCATGGCAGCATGTTGGTGCCTGAGAGGTAGCTGAGAGTTCTACATCTTGATCTGAAGGTAGCAGAAGGAAACTGGGACATACTGGCAGTACTTGAGCTTCTGAGACCTCAAAGCTCTGCCCCCCCCACACTCCAGTGACAAACTTCTTCCAATAAAGCCACACCTACTCAAACAAGGCTGTACTTCTTAATAGTGCCACTCCCTACTGCATTCAACCACATGAGTCTATGGGGGCCATACATAGTCAAACCAAAACAATTATGTTAATATTATATTTGTTAACTTATGGCTCTTTCAAGTTTGCTTAGAAGGATCAGAAAAGTGTTTTATGCCTTGATGTTCATGCTATTTTCTCTTCTGTCTTTTTTTTTTTGACATTCTTTTTTTTCCATACATTGTTTTGTTTTATTTTTTCCATTCAAGAACATAATTAAAGAAATAAAATTTTTTTCCTTTCTTCCCCTTCTCCCGGTCCCCTCCCACTACCCCCCACCCCTCCTCCCTCCCCTTTCTTCCTTGAAAGAGGGAATGGTGCCCTGCCCTGTTGGAAGTCCAAGGCCCACCCCCATCCCTCCTGGCCTAGGAAGCAGTGCATTCAAAAAGACTCGGTTCTCAAAAAGTTAATACATGCAGAAGAGATAGGTCCTGGTGTCATTGTTTGTGGGTTCTCCATCTGCCAACTTTCGCCGCCACATTCAGAGAGTCTGGTTTGATCATATGCTCATTCAGTCCCAGTCCAGGTGGATTGGTGTGTTCCCATTAGTTCAGGCACACTGTCTCAGTAGGT